>VXAX01006103.1:9977-162997 GCA_013399835.1 Leptocoma aspasia | reverse complement strand
AACAGAGGACTGTCACCATCCCTGCCACACTACTATGATCTACCTGCACGTAAGAGCCACTCCCCATGACAGAAAAGGGGGAGTGATAATAGCTTAAAGGTTTTTTTGGGCACAGGAACTAGACATTTTAAAATTGCTATCTTGTTTCACTACCTGGAAAAAGGCTTAAGGATGTACTGAAGCCAGAAGGACAGACGTTTTCCAGTCTCAGCCTTCTGAAGCAACTTAGGCAAGATATCATTCTCAAAGGAAAGAGCACTCTCCCACCATTTCTTTTAATGGTAGCACCATTTTATCCCACTACAATCCCACAATCCCACCCCGGCTACCTTTTCCTACCTCCCTGTCATTCCTTTCATTATGTCTAGAAGTTGCAGGGGTGATTGGACTACAGATCACATTTTTTGGGATCAAAAAAACTTCCTGTCACTAAAGGAAATCCCCTCAGTATTAATTATGTGTAATAACAGTGGAAGGCCTTCTTTACAATGTTTCTTCACAAAGCCTTCTAAAGTATATCTTCCTCTTTTGGATCCCCAATGGTGACAAAATTTTTAAGGAAAAATGAAAACTCACATCTTTGCTAGAATTTTGCTAGAACAAATAGTTTGCAAATACAGCAAAGAAAGAACAGCAAAACCAACCAAACCAACTAAACAAAACCCAAACCAAACAAAACCAACAACAACCAAACAAAATTCAGTTTTTTGAAGGGAGCCACCCCCCCCACACTAAAATGAAAACCTAGAAAAGAGGAGCTTATCTGTGTCTGTGTGAGAAACAGAAACTCTCTGTATCTGGAAGACTATTCTTTAAAGAGTATGTGGTTGTTAAGTATTGAGAGAGCCCTGTGAAGGATTTCTAAATTTCTAAACAGACAAGAAACAGGGATGTTCACCCATCACTGAAATGCTCCTAGGGCAGGACTTACCATGAGAACGGACACCCTACCATCTCAAACATGCTGATGCATGTAGCTTGCTGTTAAATAATAATAACAGTAATAAAAATGTAGTTCATAATAACAGAATATTTTTACAATTGCTAATAAAAGAGATTGCTGATCTCCTGTTGGAAGGAGTAGAGTTCTTTGTCTCTGCTGCCAGAAACATATTACAACTTATAATTATTTAAGAAGCATGCTGGGTGGGCTGGCAACAGACATTATAAGTAATGCAATAATAAGATATAAAGGCTTTGTCAGTGGAAAGGTGACAGAACATATTGCAAGATACTGCCAGAAATAATCGTTAGATGATGATTACATCTAGATAAGCACGGCAGGTTTTCTAACCAGTGTAGAGGAGTATTACCTGATTTCATCAGTATTGACTACCAAATGTGTATGTGTTCTCTTCCCACATCCTCAAGTCTTCTTTTCTCCCAGAGGCAATTTCCTGATGGAGAAAATGGAGACTAGTGGTTACAACAGAGGACTTAGAATAAGCTATTTTGAGCTGCACCACTAAATCATTTCCTGACCTTGGCAAAGTCAATCACAGGAGTTATGCATCATTTTCCAGTTGTAATATGGGAACGATCACAATTACCTTCTAAAAGTGTGGCTAATGCTTCAGGAGTAAAGGTTTATAAAGCATGTGTTATTTCACAAAAGGAAAACTCTTTGGTGGTTATGTACTTTTATGACTGCACCCCTGGAAACAGACAAGGGTGGAAATCCAGAAGTAACACTTGTCCTGATTGTTTTCTGGAAGTATTTGTGTTTTGTTATTGCTTAGTGCCTGTAAGTCAGAGGGAACTGCAAAACTAGCACACATAAAATTAACCTGAGTTTCTGATGGCTTGAAAATGCGTTTCTCTGGGTTAGAGAGAGGAGGGCAGAGCTTGCTGCTGTGTGGGTGTGACCAAGCTGCTATTCTATACCACCAACAGCACTGCTGGCACGTGGTTTTGGCAAGAAAAGCTGTGGCACCAAACCAGAGGTGCACAGTCTGGTCTTGCTCACTCCAGCGATGACTGTCAGCACTGGAATTGTGGAGCCCATCTTCTGTTCCCCCCTGGTTCACCCCCCTTTCCTCCAGGAGGTTTTCGCAGGACGTGGTGCTGAGGAGAGGCAGCAGTGCCACTCCCGGGTGTGATGCTGAAGGGACATCTCCGAGGTGCAGATGAGGGTTAGAAGTGACAGTGCAAGCAACTGAGTTAAACTGAGCTCAGTGAAGCAGCTGCACAAGCCCTACTCATGTGACCTCGCTTCCAGGGGTTTGTCTGTCCTCACTTCTCATTGCTTTTGAGCTAGGTGGGGTGAAACAATGGCCAGGGGAGCTCCCCTGCCACATTGCCTTTGTTTGGCAAATGTGGGCAGGAACAGTCACCGTATTTCCTTTGGGGAAACCACTCAGACATGTCCTACAGGGAGCATCTGCCATCCTGATTTTGTTCCCAGTGGTGAATATCTTTTTATTAGGGTTAAACACCTTCTCTTTCTTGTATACTTTTGTTATTCATATTGAATGTCTTATTCCACTGCTTTGAGCTTTTAGTAAATTGTTAACTCTCACTCTCTTCTTTGTTTTTGTCCCTGCCTTACTGTAAGGGGTGGGGGAAGAGGAGTGGCCTATCTGGAGTGTTGTTTTCTGCTGGTGTTGAAATCAGCTCAGTGCTTCATTATGGTGTTCTCACCGCAGGGCTAGGAGCCCTATGGTGCCCGTTGGTCATTTTTCCACCCAAAGTGACTGCCTCTGAGCTCAGAGAGTGAGCAAAGGCAATTTAGGGAGAGATGTAGGGTATGCTGGTCAGCTTAGTTCCAGTGCTTCATGAAAAAAAATAGATCCATCACTGTGCTTTATCCAGCTTTATTTCCAGATGCCACCTGTGCTTGGCTAACTGAACGAGGAGACAGGTTCCTTCTTAGCTGGAATAAGAGTTCAGAAATGGATGGAGCCTGTTTTAGATCACCACAGGTTTTGATGCATTCTGGTCTGCACATTCCACTTTCTGGAAGACTGGTCTGATCTGTGGTTAAGAACAGGGTTATTCTTATTTTAAATGGCACAATACTGACTGTCTCACTGCTGCCTTCTGAGGCACTTTGAGTTCATCTCTGTGTCCTTTCAAAATCGTGGTGTTTCTTATGCCTTTAAATAGGTTCCAGACTCATTGCACATACTTTAGTCATTGCTGGCTGACTGGAAGCATGACACAGCTTAGCATCACAGAACTTATGCCTGTGAGAGATTCCACCTGTTTTCATCAAACCATTGAGGAAGTGATGGGTCCAGCTGCTGAAAGGCAATTCTAGTTCCTAATATTCCTGCCATGCAGCAAAATAAGAGCAGATGCTGGAGGTCACCTCTTTACTTTTGTTTAAAATCTGGAGGTGCTAAAGAATTTTTCACCTGCTTATGATTTGAGAATTCATAAATATTTAAATTCATGTTGCTATGCAAACATTACTTTTATTTTTTTTTTATTATTCCATATTTAGGGGTGGCTCTTTTTCTCCCTGTTTAACAATGGAAATTTGTAAATGCTTTGTGAATAGATCTGTACTTATATAGGCAAAAAACACTGCTTTTGTAAAGGCCAAGAAACAATTATTAGCAAATAAAAGCACACTTCTGCTTCCCAAATACTAGAAGATTATTCAAGTAAATGATATTGATGCTACCATTAAATTACATGTTTATTTTAACAAGAAGGTCAAAACGGACATGTACTGGAACAATGCAGCTATTAAACATTAATTTCACTCGGGATTAATCAATGATGGGGAAGTAAGCAAGACTTTTCTTTTTAGCCAGAGAGAAACTCCTGCTACCTTGATCTATAGCTCAGTCAATAGACTGAAATTGTGCATAACTGTGGAACGTGTTGAGAGTTAACCTTTTGATCTCAGCTTGAATGCAATAATTGTAAAAAAACTCCAGACCTAAATTATTATCGATACCACCCCTTGTATATGGTGATTAAGTTTGATTGCATTACTTTCATAAAGAACAAAAACTCAATGTACTGCATTCAGATTACAAATGATCCATTCAGAAAAATTAAATTATATAGAACCTTATAATGTGCTTAGTAGAGAGGTATTAAAAATGTGGGTGAATCACTCTGTAATTGTTTATTGTAAGTTTTATAAAGAATTTGATAAAGCACTGAGTAATCACACTTTTGTTTCTAAATTGCACAGTGCCTCTGAACTAACTAGTGCCATCAACAAACTGTTTGCCTGCTGTGTTTATGACTGCTCTGGTTGGCTATTCAGTGAAGCCTAAGCCTGTTTTTGCATTTAAATATCTCAGTGTTTATTGTGGACTAAAATCTTCCAGAATCAGAAGAGCATTTTTTCTTTAATCTCTGCAAGGAGGAAGCAACATTCATTAGCAGTTATTGGAATGATGTGTGTCAAGGGACTTGCATGCCGGTATCTCTTCATTTAGTGATTTACTGTAATACGTATCTATAACACTATCATAGAAATTATAGATGAGGAGGTAATTTGGTTATTTTTAATCTTCTTGCTATTTTGAAATGCCCTATAAAGCAGATTGCATTTATTTAGGTTAAGGGTAAAGCTTTTTGAAATTAAAAAAAGATTTTTGAAATATGTAAGGGTCTTAGGGAATGTTAAGACATTTCTTATAAAGAACATAAATCTTTAGGATTTTCATTGTATTTGAGTGGGGCCATAGTTATTTTAGAGAGTGGGGAAATCAATTGCTTGTTTATGAACTCCATTCTCTGGTCATTTCCACCCCACTAGCCATGTAAATACAGTATTAAACCTTGGTCATTTAGCCTGTGCCATGGATCAGCCTGATACAATGACGCCAGTAAGTGAACTATCTTGCAAAAGATAGAATACCTAGATATTCTCTATCAAAATTGGGAATGTAATGAAGATTTCCTGACAGCAAAGAATGTTTTGAGGAATTAAATAGTTGTAAACATTGGAAATGCTAACAAAGTTTCATAAGGATGTGAAATGGTTAGAGCTCACTTAAGCCTGGAATGCAAATGCAAATGTATGTAATGTCATCTATGTTATTTCATTCACTCCAAGGACTGAACAAACTTGCACTTTCACTACTGGATTTTGAATACACATCCCTATTATCCCCATTTGTCGTTTTACAGGTCTGACAGCTGTGACCAAACTAATTTTCAATCAGATTTCTAAAGATTTGCTGCATCCCTTCAAGGTAAAAACAGAGCAGCTGGTTTACAGCTAGGAAAAGGAGCTAGAATCAAAACAAAGCTTTTCTGTAGCAGACATAGAATACAATTCTCCCAGAATTAAATCACTGAGCTGCTCTGACCTTGCAAATAAATATTGCCTGAGCTATGGAAGCAGTTCTCTAAGCAAAATCTATGAAATTCCTTCACATGTTTCTTCATATTCTGACTTTTTTTCCTATGTCTAGGCACAATATTTGATTTATGTATAAAAAGTGCTATATGTAGAAAATTCTGACAGGGGAACATTAGAAAAAAAGGTGATAGAGGTATTGGGTAAAATTGCTTTTGTTACATATATAAAAAAACCATTTACTGTTTAATAGAAAGGGATTGTAATATATTTAGGAGGAGAGTTGGGAATTGCAAGGAAAAGAATGGCTTTACATTTCAACTTGCTACTGTAGCAAAAAGACAAGGGTTGTAAAAAATTTGTCATAATAAGTAGAATTTAGTAGATATCAGAGTTTAGTAAATCTTAAAATGCCCATTCAAACTATTAATTCTGGAAAGGCTCCACTGAAAAATCCTGTGAATATGTACAACGTGAGAAACACAGGTTTAGAGCCACCCAGCTCAATTTGAGAGTAGCGAGAATAAATCCCACTCTCAGATGAAAACAGTAATTGTATGTAACAGAGTAACATGTGGAGATCAAAAATGGCAAAAAGTAATTATGTTTATATAAAAAGAGGTATCACTACTACTGGTTAAAAAACCCTCTGTCATTCATGAGAATCATGCCAAATGTCCTTGGGCAGATGTCCAACCTTTTTGATTTGTTTTATTTTGGTTTTTATAATTGAAACAATTCTAGGTTGTAAGAAATACGAAGATAAGAATATTGGACTTCAAAGCCCTAAATAGTTTGAATGTGCATTTATTAAGGAGCTTGTTAGTTCCTTAGAATGGGACATGTAATGGAATCTGTAAAGATGCCCAACTCTAAACACTTCTGAAACATCAAAGTCAGAAGCAAGAGGAGTGTCTAAGTTGCAGCTAGGATTTATACAATAAACTTTTGCATGTAAATATCCCATCTCTTCCTAAGCCTTCCTTAGACATCTTAATTTCTTTAATGCTTATATTGACTTACCTTTCATGGAACATTTAACCAAACAGGAAAACATTCAATAGTGAATGTTACAAGTACTCTGGGACAAGGGTTGCAAGAGGGGATGTGGTTTTGAATAGCTTTGGGAAAGCTTCCACTCATGATATTAAAAACTTTAATTTGCCCTCAAAGTTGGTCCACATTAGGGTTGTTTTTGAGGAATTGAATAATGCAGGGAGTTGTCTTAGCCATTTGAATTCTAGATGTGTCTCTCACCAGGAGTCACCTGGGAAAGGTACAAGATTCCCACTGGGCAGCAGTGACAGAGCAGGGCTGAGTGAGAAACCTGGTGTGGCTATTAGGAAGAACCACTTAAATGCATTACCTCATGAGGGCAAGAGTGCTGGGCACTGTAGGATAAGTAACAATTTGTTTTATTGAATAAAAATTTTCATTTTCTATAACTATTATACTTTTACATGTCTCTGTTAAAAGAGAAAACAAAACAAAAAAAAGTGCTGGAGAAAGAAAAAGTCACTCTATTTGTGATATTCAGGAATTTGTAATTAGAAAGGGTTCATTGTTTTAATAAGTCAGATAATCAAGGAGAAAAGCACGAATTAGGCCTACAGTCTTTGTATTCCACAGAGTATCTTACAGTCTGGTGCTCTGAGTAGGACAGTTTCATCTTATTGGTTCCTAGGTCTTTCCAGTCTGGAACTGTGGGCAGGCACCATCAACAGACATAGCAGCTTTGCTTCTTCCTCAGTAGCCATACTGTTGGATTAATTGTGCAGATAATCATTTCAGTCTTTGCCTGATTCCAAACTCATGTCATCCAGACAGACCTATGCCTGTAGAAGCAGTAGCCTCTCAGTTATTCCTGCTGTTCCTTTAGATTGCTTTTCTAGCAAGCTTGTTGCACTGCCTTTGAAGAAGGGGAAAGTATAGGTTGTGGCTGCCAAACTGTGTAAAAATTTCCCTGTTTCTAGACTTATTCAGAGGCAGAAATTGAGATATCTTTGGGAATTTTAACATTACAATGAGTCCTGAGAATATTAGTTTTGGATTTAAACAGTGATGTAATTTGTGGTTCTGCCTTACAGGACTTGCCAAAGATCAGATGGAGCTCAAATGGCAAAATAGGGAACGAAAGCCAGGTTTCAGAAGAGCACACTCTCTCCTGGAGACAGTTGGTTCCAGAACTTCTTTGTACTCTGGCAATATATCGTCTCATGTGTCGCATTATATAACCTGCAAAGGAAGCAGACTACATATTCAAAAGTCCTTGCATGCTGAGATCCTCTTGAAACCAAAATCCTGAAACATTAGCTCTATAATGTATAATTATGGTAGCATTAGAAAAATTGTTTACTCTATATTTTCAGTCTTTTATAGGGCAAAACTATGCAGCATGGTTATCTGTTATTTGTCATTGCAAACAATTCTGAGGTCTTTCTTACTCTTTCCTATCATCCTGATGGGAAGTATGTTGGCAAAGGACCAGCCAAGCTATTTCACAATGTCATTTTCATAGCTCTGAACAAATTTTCCCAACAAATGCAGATACATCCTCATCTAAGTTATTATATTAACCTCCCCAAAAGGATCAATAAAAAGAAATACAAGACCATAATCAGAATTTATGAAATTTATAATCCTTTTAACTGCAATAATAATCTTTTAGAAACCACATCTATTCAAGACTGCAGAGAGAACAGGGCAGGCTTGGGTGCATACATGTGTATAATGGCTTCAGTATGTTTTCCAGGAGACTTTTCAGTACACTTAAAAGAATGTGCTGGCAGTTTTATGTAACTGGGTAACGTGTGGAGATCAAAATGGCAAAACCTATTTATCCTTTGAATATTTCTCCAGCTTACATTTTCAGTCTTCCAGACATTGCAATATCCTTTGAAATTAAAATCATATCTATTTAAAAAAAATGCAAGGAAATGGCTGAGTTAACTTACCAACTTACTAACTGAGCTAGCAATGAATTTTGATGTGTAATTACAACCAGAGTGATTCCTTGTTAATTGAATAGATTTTATTTGCATTGATGTATTAATATATTTTCTTCTGCCCCAAATATCATCTTTAGATGTGAATTACACTGTCAGAGAATACAGATTTCTTTTATTAGTGTATGACTAGTGACCTGTTCTGCTTTAAGTTTTTTGTTGCTGTAGATGGACTGATGATATTAGACCTGTATTGTCAATCTGTTCAAAGTAAAAAAAATAATGACAATTTGTTTCTGCTCAGATGACTTCATATTACACCCTAAATCTTACAAAAGGGGCCTTGCTTTTAGACATTAGACATTATTAGCACAAAATATTTGTTCTTATCTGGCAGCAGCTATCCACTTAACTGATGCATTTTAAAAGGGAGATTTAGCAATATAGGTCCACATCTTTCCCTGTTTCAAGTGCCTTTCAACTTGCTATAACAACAACAAAAAAAGTGATCTATACAAGTTGGGGTTATTTTAACTTAGCAGTGAGGAGTCACTCAAATGATAATTAATATTATTCATTAATAGTATAACAGATTTTTGTGGGAATAAAGTTGTATAATTGAATCTTGTGAAGAGCAATTAATTGACATGAGAATGTAATGTTTGTGAAATTGGATTAAAAATTATTTTAACGTATCAGAAACATAAGAAATATTCACAATATCCTGAATATTGATCTGTCCGTCTTGAATACAAAGATAATTGAGACAGTCTTCCTGTCTGTTGAAAATTATTATAAATTTCAAAATCAGTCATAAAAGAAGAAATTAAATACTTTGAGATAATTTCACCTCATTATAAAAAAAAAATCCCAAGAATTTATCCATATCACTGATCCAAATTTTAACAAAAAACTTGGAAATTGGAGACATTGCAAAGCCAAGGAAGAAATTCAGTACTTTGACAGTATTAGAAGCATCAAAGGACATGACTAGACTCATAGCCTAATTTGCTTGAAATTCAAGCAGGGCTCCTAATGGGCTACTGATATTTGCTGTAAGTCTAATAGCTGGAGCTGAGCAACAGCTATTTTCTTCTAGAAGAAATATCCAGCATTTCTTTTAAAAAGTATTCAGTACAAGAAAATTCCCTACAGTCCTTTCAAATTGGTGACTCAATTTTCTTCCTACATGTGAAAATAAAGTCTCATCTGCATTTGTCTGTTTATAGCTTGCACCTTTTGGATCTTTTTACATTTGTCTATTAGGTTGGAAAACGTGTTATTTTCAACATCAAGTTTCCAACTATTAACTTCGCCTTTCAGAAATGAAATCTCTAGCATCGCCTTACATGTTCAGGTTCATCTTTTTACCTCCTGGCGTCTTCTGGGAAACATCTCTAATTTTTCAGTTTAGTCTCGAAAGGAAGGTATCACAACACCTCAAAACATCTAGCTGCGGTGGAGGGTTGAAGAAAAGAAGGAAATACACCAGATTTTGCATGTGTATTTTGCATGGAATCTGTCACCTTCAAATTACTTTTTGGTCTTGAATAGTTTTCAGCTATAAAAAGCCTTTATCTCATATCACAATTTTTCAGATGCTTGCAAGGATGGGAAGTTCTGTCCTGTGTACTTAGCTTTTACTCTTCTTTCTTACATTCTGACCTTGAATTTGCTTCATCAAAATAGGTGTTGTCTGTGCAGTTTGACATGGAATCAGAATCAATCCATATTTTCCACATAATCCCTTCTTATTTTTATTAAGACCCTTAAAAAAAATAAATCTCTCCAGTTTTGTCACAGATTGCTGATAAATTTTGAAGAAATGTATCCGAGTAAAATGTAAATAACAGTAGATAACTAGATTGACAGAGGTTAATAATATACCTTTCTCAGAGTATTATCCTAAGTTATATATCTAAACTTCATGCAATATTAGCTGCATGCCTTTAAGAGTATCAGGAGGACATTTCTAGGATGATACATCCATTCCCAGGCTAAAATTGTGGAGATTCTGGTTGAATAGAAATAAAGCTGTGTTTTGACAGAGAATTGCATCCCATCTCTTGTACTCTTGTAACTAGCGGTCTCAAGTATATTAAGTTGCACATTCAGTAAAACACATATCTTGTTAGGCAAACCTGTTTTAAATATTCAGAGCAGTGAATTACTTCATCTTTTTCCTCCCTCATGACAAGCAGTGAGGTAAAAATTAAACATTTCTCAGTGGAAAATAACTAAATATTTTACAGTGTAGATCTGGGTATTTTCACCCTGGGTAGACAGGTTATAACAAACCTGACTCACAGCTGGAAATGCTGTGAAGGGACTGGGAAGACAGCCATGTTCTCACTGCATCCAAGAACTAAGAGTTTGGTTTATTTTGGTATTGAGTAGAGCTATCATATTTGGCTTTCAAAGAGCTTTACAGAAAAGACTTTGCAAACACATGTCAATAACAAAGTCAATTCAGTATTTGCATATTTTCACTTGATGTGAAACTTCTGAATAATTTATGGTTAAGTTTTGCACTTATTTTCATGGGCAAGCATGACCCATGTTTTTGTGCCAAACAATTGTGCCCAGACAGAAATCTTTTACTTAAGGTATCAGAGCACCTTGATTAGGATACACATAACTACTGTTTGTGCTCCAGCAACACGAATGGAGAGAAAGCTAAACTATTGACATGTTAATTCCTCCAGAGGAGAAACTCGAAGGTATTCTGAATGACTATGACAAGGAAAAGCCAAATCTTACAAAAACCAGTATAACATTGGGGAAAAAAAAATCTAAGTAATACCCATGGAATGGCCTGTATCCAGGCATTCATTCATTAGTTTAATGAAAAAAATGCAGTGTATGACCTCATGAACTACCCATCCATCGTCTTTCCCACGGCACCTGGGGCTCAGGTTGCTGCCAGCTCGCTCAGGTGAGATGAAGATGTCAGGTCTCCCTGCACCACTCTGTCTTTCAGATCCAAAGAAGAGAACTGGTACCAGCATTAATAAAAATGCCTCTGTGCAAATGCAAGTGCAATAACATTTCAGTTTATTTATGTGACTGACACCAAACTGATACTGTCAGGCTGAGTGCTAATGCTGGTACTACGTAGTTGATGCTTGTTCACTGCCAGGTTCATGTCAGTCAACTAATTTTTTTCAACTATTTCCTATTTCTCAAAAGCTTCCCTGTATAACAAAGAGATCTTTGTTATGAGATGTCACAAATCAAAGACAGCAAATAGATGAGTATATTTGTGTTGAGTGTTCCATATACACACAACTAATTATTTATAGTATTTTAAAAGGGCAGACTAATAAAAAAAGATCTGACAGATTTAAAATGGACTTTAATGACAACTGATTATGTATATACATACACAATAGCCAAACAATTTTTTCTGATGAAGCAAATCCATTGTGATGAATGTGACCTCATCCCTTCACCAGATTATCCCTTGTGGGTAGAAAATAGCAGTAAAAAGTGGGATTCAGCAATATGCCATAAATCAGAGCAAAATTAATGGAAATATTGTATGTAATGATATTGAAAGGAAAATTTTTATGAAACAAATTGGAATCTGACCAAGTAAATGGAAAGTTGCATCTTTGCTCTAAACAAAAAAAAAAAAACAAACCACATAAAGAAGTTCTCAGTAATTTTAATAATATGAAGAAAATAATAATGTGTTATCAATAGGTCCCAAAGGATGTGAATAAGTGATTCTGTTAAGCACACGAGTGATTTGCACCTTTAGGCCTACAGACCCAGACCACTGAGTCTTCTCAGGCAAGACAGCTCATAATGATGGTGTGTTTGTATCATGTATTAATCTCATTTGTCTTGGACTCCAGTACTTAGACACTGACTTCTTTCACGTTATCTGGTATCTGTAGGATTTGTAGATTTTTCGTCTCTTTTTTTTTCTCATAATTGTGGCTTTTGTCAAAATACTGGTTCAGTTCCAGAGGGCGAATTGCCTGCAGTAATTATCTTCAATGCTTTGAGCAATTATCTGTATTAGCTATTTCCATCATCTCCCTCACAAACCCTGCAGGCCAACTTCTCACCTCTTTAAAAACTGTTGACAAAATACTTCCTGGAGACTGTTTTTGTATACACGGCTTCTATTTTATGAGTGAATCCTTCAGGTGTACAATCATGACACTTTTTGCATCAATACTTTGATTATTGCTGTCAGTATGAACAAATGCTTTCCTTAAATGTTTCATTCCCTTTCAGGATTCAGATAACAAGCACAAAAGTTCAGTCCGTTGAAGAAGTTACTGAAACATACAGAAAACAAGATTTTCTTCAGTGATTTTATTATCTCTTTAGCATTTTTGCCTTTCTAGAATTTTTTTTAATTATAGGATTTATGCACAATCAAAACTTGTTATCTGATTGCTAACTACTGATTGTAGTTATTACTATGTCTACCTTATTTTGTAATTTAGCTAAAAATCTAATTTTAAATGGAAGCTCCATTTTGTTTTGCATCCCCTCACAAAAACACATGTGCAATATTACATTGTGAAAATTAGTCATGGTTTTAACAAAATAAAACCAATTTCTCTCCCTTCTATAAGCTCTATGTAAAACAAAATTAATTGTGCCAATTTTGATGTGAGGAAGTGAGAAATTACCTGAAATGTCACAGTTTAAATAACAAAGGACCTTTCAAACTAAGTTAGAGGACAATATATTTTTCAACAGCATTTTCTATTATTAAACTCCATAGGTTTTTTAAATTGCGTATTTTTAAGTGTTAAAGACTGCTCTGGTTCTTCTGCTGCACGCATAGAGCACTAATGCTTATGTAAAGATAGAAAACAATATGCTATTTCTGAAACACCCAGTGAAGTCCTGGTTCTTGCATTGAACCACTAGTAGATCCTCTAAGAACAACAAAGAAGAAAAGTTTGAAGGAATGACAGATGGTAAAATAAATTGTCCAGAAATTTTTTATAACAAATAGAATCATTTGTATTTCTCTTGACAAAGGGAAGTGTGTGAAAGATCCACAGTTTTGAAGACTGTAAAATGACAGATAGAAAACCTTCTTTTATCAACATTTTTGAGTTCTTCAAATCACTGCTCCCATTTCAGGTATAGAAAGGTTTGTGCTCTCTGTATGACACCTGTCAGAGCAAGGAGTTGACATTTTTATTTCTGTGAAACCAGAAAAATACTGTATAGTTGTCTGTAGCTGAGTTTTCATAAAACCAACAAGCAGGTTAGTAGCTACTGGCAACAGGGAATTTATTTGCTCCTTTTCAGGGTTGTGTAATCATTGCTAAAAACAGATGTAGTCTTGGGCATCTAAGAGGTAGTCCTACCTCTTTAGTATATCCTCCTGGGTTCACTAGGTCTAGTTTTCAGAACCAGAGCTCATTCTGTGGGCACTGATCTCAGCACTGTCTAACAACTGTTGTCTTATGGTACAACTTGTTTCAGCACAGCTTTGTCTGGAAACAGTGCAGAGCCATCACGCAGGTCCTTCATTTCACCCACAGGCCTGTGTGACAGAGGAACACGGCTGTAGGGGAGATGCTGCTCGCCCCAGAAGAGCTCCGCAGCTGAGTGCAGCTCCTGCTCACACTAATGTCTGTTTGCTGTAGGATCTTCCTGCCAAGTGAATGTACCTGGAGAAATTTAATAGAGTTCTGATGACCACTGTCTGTGAAATTGACAATGGAAAGATTAACAGGATAATTCTTAACATCATTATGACAGGAACATGGTATTAGGCAAATTATAGTGAAGTCCCCGGTGTTTAAAGTTCCAGGAAGCACAGATGTACAGAGAGGATTTCTTGCACTGGGGCAGCTTAAATGTCTCAATTATGCTTGAGTTTCTATTAGAGCAGTTCTCTGACAAATGTAATTCTCAGAGAGTTGCCCACACTTACGAGGACATCTTTATCTTGGCAGCCAGTTTGAAATGTCCATTTTGACAAACTAAGTATAGATACATTTCTAATGGGATGCAATATGCATTCCATATTAAAAAAAAAAAACTCTTCTCGAGAGAGATTTGATGTGACTTTTTAAATTAGTATTGATAATCAGAGAAAGGCAAAAGCAAAGAGCTTCTTATTTTTCATGGTTTCAAATCCTTTGCAAGTATTTACCCTGTTTGGGAACATTTTTTGGATTTTTCACAAAATGCCCAGTGAATAACAAGGGCACAGTTAATCACAAAAATAAATAACGTGATTTTCATCATTCCCTTTCAACAGGCTTCTCAATAGCTTTGCTTTTTCTCAAGTGTTTAGATTAGCCAAAACATCTCCCAACTTCTACTTCTTTTTGGTCTGCTGAGTCTTCTTTTCACCTGTTTGCCCAGCTTCACTTCTAAATTGCAGTGGAAATAGGAGAGCTGGGAGAAGTGCATAACACCCACGACACACATGGATATATGCCTGACACTTTTCGTGCCTCACTCTCGCCTCAAACTTAACATCTCCAATGCCAATGCCAGCATGGACTGTGGAACTACCATTGCATTCAATAAGAATTGAAAGAGGGCCTCAGTTTTTGTACCTTGCTCTGATACTTTATTACATGCAACATTTCAGCCACTGAAGATCTAGATAGCAATTTAACTTAGCTTTTAAGACTGGTCTAAGTCTTCAGGACTGATATTAGTTTGAGAAAAGGCAAACTGTCTTCTGGGCCTATAGGCATCTGTCTTCTCAGGGACAACAGCCAAGGGAAAACACCCAACTTCTACATACTTTGTTCTAGCTGTTCCTTTAGTGAGAAAAAGAAAGAAATATTTCCTTCAAGACTAGGTCCTTCATGTTTACTTCCTCAGGAATTGTTTGATCAGAAGTCAGTTGAAGTTTCATCATGGTCTCAATAGATAATAACTCAGACTCTGAATGCGGTTTTAATGCTGATTTTGAAATTTGATAAAACTATTCTAAAAATTATAAGGGTATTCAGAAATACTCCCTGTACAGTTGACCTCAGATAGTATCTAAGCACTGCACAGCTGCTCACTTAACTCTCTCCTACACACAACAGCATGGGAGAGAGAATAAGAAGAGCAAATGTGAGAAAAATTCCTGGGTTGAGCTAAAGGCAGTTTAATTAGCAGAGGAAAGAGGAAAAAAATACCCAAGCATATAAGCCTGTATGCAAAGGCTGTCACTGATCACAGAAGACCAATGACCAGACAGTCTCTAAGCAAAGTCTCAATTCCCTAAAACCCCCTTGCTTGAATTTTATTGCTGAATATCCCTCTGACCAATTTATATCAGCTGTCAAGGCTGTGCCCCTGAAAAGTTCTTGCTCACCCTTACTCTATTCACGGGGTGGAGTAGAGTAGGAAAAAGATAAAGCCTTGATGCTGTGCGAGAACTGCTTACCAATAATCAAAATACTGGTGTGGTCATTATTTTAGTCACAAATCCAAAACACATGTCCATACAGGCTGCTATGCATAAAATTAACTCTGTCCTAGCCAGACCCAAGAGACCTGTGAAATACTTTTGTTAATTTTCTCAGGGGATTTTAGGAAGATATGTTATGGGAGGATGAATGGAGTAACAAATTAATAAATGAATAAGATGATAAGAAAATGCTATTAGTGAATACATGCACAGTTTGAAATTTCTCAGGTTCCAGATACAAATTGATTTTAACTAAGAAAATATATCCAAATATTCAAATGAAAAGATGAATATTTGCCTATGTGTTTATTCATATCTAGTTTTTTTTTCCTAATTGAAATCCCTTCAGCATTTCATTTGCATGTGTCTTCGTTTTGCCTTTCTGGCTCTAAGGTAATACCTAAAAGCCCATTGTCATCAGCTTCCCATCCCATGGATGAAAAAATAATGTTAAAGTACTGCATAGTAAAAAACCAGTGGTATAATTCTGCACCATGTGAATTCAATAGAAACTTCTGTATGCAACATTCACCAAAGTGAATTTCCCTACTACTTGGAATGTATTCTAATATAATAACTTTAAGATATAATAATATAATAATAATAATAACTCTAAGATTTATAACATAAATATAATGTACTATTATTCATAAGTACTTAATTTAAAATTAAGAATACATTTTAAATACTGTTCCTGTTAAAAATATGATTCAACAGTCTTTGACAGACTTTCCACTGCAAAAAGCCCCAGATGCATGCTCACATTTTCTCTTGTACTACCCAGCCCTTCACCTGTGAACAATGAACAGAAGTTGATCATAGCACCATTTTATTACACTTTCCTATAAGAAATATCTTGTTTCCATAGAATTTTAATAATTATTTCCATAGAGTAATTTTAATATAGATTCCTGTTTTGAGACTTGACACAAAGACAAAAGTGGCAGAATACTTTTTGGCAAACTGAAAGTTTCCACATGAGCACATAAAAATTTGCAAAGACAATATTGTCCCCCTATGCAAAGGATAAAGGACACTATAGCTACACTATAGATATGAGGATATCTCATCTTCTTAATATAATCTTTTTTTTATCATCCCTGAGTACCTGAAGCCATGTAAACAGACTGGTTTAGAAGCTATTTGTTGTTAGTGTACTTTAAACAAAACAAGAACTATTGTTCTAGAAAATTCTTCAGAAGGATTATGAGCTTCTACTTCAAAAATCACATATGCAAGGAACTCTTCATTTTGCAGCTATCAAAAATCCCTGTGTGAATCTTTGCAATTTACAAATGATGGTTATCCACTATAACACAGGTTAGATCGTAACTCTATGAAATTCCTTGACCATCTCAGGAACTTCAGACGTTCTTTTATTTTTGAGTGTCTTCCTCAAGACAGAAGATTGTCAAAAATTTTTATTACCTTCATTTTTTCATTTCTTAATTTCTCTTATTTTTAGTGATTACTATGGTGGGAAAAGTTGCAAGGAAGTGAATTTTTAAGTGGGTGATTTGCCTGGCACTATGTATGAATCAGATGCAAGGGCCATGGACAGAATGCAAATATTCAGTGTAATTCAACTACAGCTATAAAAGAACTATTCTTGGGTTTTCTACTGCTAACATTTTCATTGATACATGTCTTTTGAAGTTAGAACAAAAGAGACAGCAGTCTGAAAGACGGCAGCCTCATTAAGCAGTCAAGATTAATTAGATATTAGTCAAGATAATTAGAATAGGATCATTATGGATCTGCAGAGAAGTGAGGGGTTTATCAAGGCATAGAATAATGGCTTCTACATAGCATTAGGCATCCCACTGCTGGATCATGAAGTGGGTGATGTGGGTGGTAGATTGACAGAGCCAGAGGTTAAGATATGGCAGCTGGAAACAGTCATTGTAAGTATCAGAACACTTACAGGTAACCACCACTCATTCTTGGAATAAAATCCGTTGGATGGCATATAGTACTAGTTTTTAGGGTAACCTACAATCATCCTTAAATTAAGTAATGAATGCACAATAATGAAAATGATGTTAAAATTTGGAATTATTTCCATGTATGAATTTTGACAAATCCATCTATAATTCCAGTTAAGACTTGTATTAAGTTGGAGCTGGTGTTAAATTCTTGATTGTTAGATATTTAGATGGGTCTTTATAAGTATTTCCAAGGGTAAGCACCACTAGTGGCTGTTGTTAACCCTGACTTAAAAAAACAAATAAATAAATGAGGGCTACATTAGTACTGCATTCAAATAAAGTGTTCCAGAAGTGAAATGAATTATATATATTTTTTTTTTTTAAGATAAGTTAGTCCTGTGGTCTGCCTCCATTCAATTTTTTCTCAGTTGTGAATGTCGCTGTTACTATATAAATAATATGTTTAATTTTACAAGATGTTTTCAACTTAGTAAATAAACTTTGACTAGGTTCATAAAAATTAATGACAAATCAAATCTGAGAAGATAAACAGCCATACAAATATTGTACCCTTTCAGCAAAAACCACTTCTATATTTTTTCAAAATGCTGTCAAAATCCAAGTTTTGCAGAGTTTCCATGCTGTGTTTGCATATATAAATTATTTCAGTTTGATTTTAAAATTTATGTGATTCAAAACAGAGCTTGGAGGAAGCCAGCTTTCCTCTTTCTGTGGAACTGTGGAAAGGAGAGGAGTAGAGGGGAGGCGATAGCAGAAGAGAGAAGCGGAGGAGATGGGAGGAGAGAGAAGGAGAGGGGAAGGGTGGGAGGAACACTGATACTTCATATAAAACAAAAGTATTTTAAAAACTAGATAATTCAAATATTTTATTTCAGTAAAACAGTAGTAATAAATTTTGATCTTGATGTCTAAAAATTTATAGCATAATCTGGAAAACAGTCATATCAGTGTGGACATTAGAAAATTCTTTTCCTAAAAATATCAACATGGAATTTTTTAACATTATTTTTAGTATATTTGCAATGTCATATATCTTCTCCCCTCACTGAAATTATTAAAAATTGACTCACTTCTGTGAACTTTCTCTTGTGAGTGAACTTTTTCATAAACTTTTGATCTATTTCTACCTCAAAGACATTTTGCTACAGTATTTTACAGAGATTAAAAAAATCAAATTACTTCCCCCTCCCAAAAAAACTATGCCAAGCATTTCCACCATGCAGCATTTTATTTTTAGGGATTCATATGAATAGCCTGATTTGCACAAGTGCTGCACACTCAGCATTATCTATCTGTGGGAATTGGATATTTGATGCTTTTTAGAAATCACAAGAGGATCCATTGAAAATAATGCTTAAGAGGAAAAAAGCACAGGATATTTCTATATGAACATCATGCCCTTGTGATGAGCTTATCTGCAAATTTTCAAGCTTATCTGCTGTGCTACATAACACTTTCCTCCACTTGCCACGCAGAAAAGATTCAATTAAGGATACATGAATTAGTTTAAATAGTGATAATTTGAACATCTGAATCTAAAAGAAAGAACATTCTTTTCCTTTAGAAATTGTTAGTTGAAATAGTGCTCTATTACGCTATTCTGTTTGAAACTGAGGACTATGTCATAACAGTATAAATTTGAAATATAACCTAAAACCTCCGCATTTTGATATTCAGAACAAACTGTTTTCTTAATAAAATAAATCTCTCCAATGCTGGAAGGAGAGATGGCTCTGTCAGGTATTCCTTTCCTAGAGCATTCTTTACAGGTAGATGGAATAAATATCTTTGTGAAATGACACTGCTGCTGAAATACTGTGTAGTTCAACATCTGACCATGGCTGGACAGAAAAGGCTCACACTTAAAAGACATCTGGGTATAAAATCTTTGTGAAGAGCTGATGACAATGCTGTGTAGAGAGATGCATGGGATGGCTGAGGAAAGTGTCACTGAGGACTGAGGACTCAAGAGTCTCACACCAGTTTGTTTCCCAGTACTGCGTTCTTTTGGTACAGATATGTGAAGGTTGTTAAGAGTCTGTTATATAGATCCTGGAGTAGCTGTTGAAATTGTTTATCATAGAGCCAGATAAAAAAAAAACAAAGATCAGAGACTAAATTCTGACCCAGTGTTCACCAACATGAATTCAGAAGTAGTCCAGGGCAGTCGATGGATTTCTATCAGATTTATAGCAGTGTAAGAGAAAAAAAACTTCGTTCAAGGTCTTTCAGTGCACTGTGACAGAATGCAAAGTTCAGCTGCTTTCTGCAAGGATTAATTTTCTTTCAGACTGTCCCTTCATCCGATGGCATTTGCATTGCTGATTCCTACCCTGCTCCTCAGAGGACATGAAAATATGTAGCTGCTCATCTCCCTGTTCAGTTTTTATAGATTACTTTGATGTTTGAAATAAATCTCATTATGCTGCAGATCAAAGAGGGCAACTCCTTTCACCAAAGCAGTACAATAAGCCAATTAACATTTTTAAATTTTTAAAAAAAATTCAATGCAGAGAATGTCACCATAATATATCTGTTGTGAATGGATAGGTCTGCAGGTTTCCTCCTTTCTTAAATTAAACTGACCTAAAATAGGTCTTAAATACAATTTCATAGTTAATAATTGTACATTTATGGTTTGAATGTTTTGAAAGTAAGCATATTGGAGTTTGAAATTTGTATTTGAGTACAGGTTTCAAAATTGTAACAAATTAACCTAGATTCTGTAGTCATTCTGTATATTGTGATTGAACTTGGTTTTGGTTATGATTAATATTGATTGAGCATTGATGTTAATTTTCTGATGCAGGTGATGGAGGCCCCAAAGAAGAAAGTGAGCTGTTGGACCCTATACTAACTAGCAAGGAAGGTCTGGTTGGAGATGTGAAGGTTAGGAGAGCTTTGGCTACAGTGAACAAAGCTCCTGGATTTAAGACTCCTGTAAGGAGAGAGCAGGATTGCAAGACTGTACTTAGTCTTACAGACTAAGATTGTAACCTTGGACTTCAGGAGAACTATACTTGGCTTCTTCAGGGACCTTCTTGAATGAATCCCATGGGAACATGCTCTAGAGGGAAGAGGTGTCCAAGTGAGCTGGTTAATTTTCAAGGATCACTTCTTCCAGGCTCAAGAACAGTGACTCCTGACAGAAAAGAAGCAAAAGGGACAGAAGACCTGCACAGATGAACAAAGAGCTCCAGTCAAATCTCAAGCATAAGCAGGAGATACACATGAGATGGACTGAGCCCTGGCTGAATGGCAGAGCTTAGAGGGGTGTGATCAGTAGCATAGGGTGTAGCTGGAGGTCTGCAAGTAACAGTGGCTCCAAGGTTTAATACTTTAAATTATTCATCAGTGACTTGGATTAAGAGGCAAACTCCTCCTCAGTTAAGTTTGCTGATAACACAAAGCTGGAAGGAATGGCCAATATCCCAAAATGCTGTGCAGCCCTTCAGAAGGACCTCAACAAGTTGGAGAGATGGCCAGGGAAGAACTGCCTGAAATTCAGCAAAGGCAAATGCAATGTCCTGCGTCTGGAGAAGAATACCCCCATGCACCAGCACAGGCTGGGGGCTGATCTGCTGGAAAGCAGCTCTGCAGACAAGGATCTGGGGGTCCTGGTGGACAACAAGCTGTCCATGAGCCAGCAGTGAGCTCTTCCTTGTGGCCAAGAAAGCCAGTGGTATCTTGGGATGCATTAGGAAGGGCATTGCCAGCAGGTCAAGGGAGACAATCCTGCCCCTCAACTCAGCCCTGGTGAGGCCACAGCTGGAATGCTGTGTCCAGTCCTGGATTTCTTATTACAGGAGAGACATGGAGCTGCTGTAGTCACTCCAGTAGAGGCCAACAAAGATGACTAAGGGACTGGAGCATCTCTCTTTCTAGGAAAGAGGGGGAGTTGAGCCTATCCAGCCTCAGAAAACACGACGGAGAGGGGACCTTGTCAACGTCTACAAGTATTTGAAGAAGATAGAGCCTGGCTCTTCTCAGTGGTGGCATTAGAATGAGAGGTAATGGGCAGAAGGTGAAACGCAGTCCATTCCCCCTGAATGTGAGGAAGAACTTCTTTACTGTGCAGGTGACCACGCCTTGGAGCAGGTTGCGCAGAGAGGTTGTGGAGAAATTCAAAAGCCCTCTGGACACAACCGTATGCAATGTGCTCTGGGGAGCCCTGCATCAGCAGGGAGGTTGGACTACATGACCTCCAGTGGTCCCTTCCAACCTTACCAGTCTGTGATTCTGTGACTGTTTAGTGAATAAAGTTTTTATCTTAAAATTTATCACAGATGTCAGAAGATACTGTCCTACCTTAAAAAATTATACAGAATATGCCATGAGTATTCTAGTCTGCCTGAGAAGATAATATATAACCTATTAATTGATTAGATTAGCTCTTTTTGCCTTTCCTCCCTCATTTCCCTTTGTTTGGCTTTCACATTTTATTAGCAAATCAATTAGTTTATACTGAAGTACAGAAATGTATTTTAGACCAACACCTCACTTCCAACAAGGAATCATATGCATCAAATAATCTCCCTTTTTGTTGTAATAATTATTCAAAAAGAAAAGCACCATTTTAATGAAGCTGATAGTAAAGAATATAAATCAGGAAAACATTTTTCCTCACTTTCCTAGCATGTTAAGCATTAAACATATTTTGAAAGCAAGTCCGCTCAGGGATATGAACAGAAAGGAGAGACTATTTAATATTTATTTAACTTTTAATTCTTGAATGGCCTTTGACTTTTTCTATCCTTGCCACAAGTCAGTTGCTATATTAATTGCATATTTCAGAAAAAAGTGAGTGTTTTTTCTGTTTTTTTTTTTACTTTGACACTTCATTTTTAAATGGGCCTGGATATGAAGACAGGTATACATCTGCAGCTTCAGAAAGTGACAGAAAACATACCAGACTTAATAAACTTCATGCTGCATTGCTATTGCAGCTGTATAAAGTACAATTAACAGCTTGACAATTTCATCTGAGAATAAAAACTCTGGGTTACTACATTAAAAAAACCTAATCCTGATGCCTAAAAGGAGGTGCAAGATGCAGCTATTACTATTACCAACAAATGTGATTGATGTGTCTGGCTTTTTCAAATCAGAATGTCCTGGATACATCTCAGCAACAGCTGAGTAATAATCCAAGTCTTTTGAGCATATTTGTATTGTTAAATAGATTTTCTTTTAGATGCATTCCCATAATTTTAGTATGAAATGATTAGTAATCCTTATCATACTACTTGATTTTTAGCATACTTATGGCCATTTCAGTGAATAAACTTACCAGCAGGAATTTTTGATGGAATTACAGATGCGAAAATATTCATTACTAGACAATTTTAAAGAAAGTTAAAAAATAACATTGCATGTCTCTATAATTTTCTGAGCCTGAAACCTGAAAGCTACAATCAATTAATCCCAGTGTAATTCTACTGCACTATAGAAACAGATTATCAGTTAAACTCTGGTTCAAAACACTGCTGTTTTCAGTCAAAATTTGGCTATTAGATATTAGATATTTGCAGTGGATTGCATGTGAACAATCCATGTACCAATAATTACTGACAGAAATTATATGATGATTCATCTCTCTATAAAAAACTCCATTTTAACCAACAGCAACCTATTTGCAGTTAGTTTTTCAACAGAATGAGGTGTAATACAATAGATTTATTACTAGTACATTCTCCATGCTAAAACCTGAATAGAATTATTAGACCTCCTTAATGAAGCTGTATGCAGAATGAAAAATCCAGTTTTAGAATTTTCTCAGATATTAGAATGTGCAAAATAAAAAAGAAAAATTCTGCAAAATAAAATTCAAAAATATGTGATTTCAGATTCATCCCAAGGAGAAGTAAAAAAAATACTTCTCAAATTGTAAAGTAAAATTTTTTTGAAATATTTAGGTATATGTTGTATTCTGATATATAGCATTGATGTATCAAGATTTTGCAGTACAGGTAGACTCTGGCAGTTGGTTTTTTAGTATAAGGGTGGTTGTTAGTCTATTTCTTCTAATTATTTTAGAGGAATTATATTTGTCAGTGTTACCTAGAGCATGAAATATGCAGAATCTAATCTATTTTTATTTTAAAAATATGTGTTTAGTGAAATACAATGTGCATATTAAATTCATATAATATATGTAAGCCATCCTTTGTGGTGACAGGTCTGATCATAAGGGTATTTTCCTCAGTACATATGTGTCAGCAGATCAAAATGACCAACACAGGTTTTGAAGCTTTGATGTGTACTTATATTCAAGTGCTATATCGTGCTTCCTGTCATCAAGAATTTTCATTTTTCTATTATGTGTCATTTTGGGATCCTTTGATACATTAAACCTAGGACAGACCCTTCCAAATCAAATGTACAGACCCTTTTCTGTAACGTGCTAATCTTGACTAGCTCTTTCACTTCTGAGTTGACTTTAAATAGTTGCTGTCAGCTCAGAGGAGAGCTTTGAGGTGCAGCCATAAAAGCCATTTTTCTGACTGTGGTAACCTAGTCAGTGCTCCTACCCATCTATACACCCCTGAATAAAGGAGTGATCCTCTTACAGCTGTGCAGGAATGCTGCTTGTTGGACTGTGAGTTATGACTATTGATTGGTGAACTAACAATAATGACAAGGCACGTGAACCTTGCAATATCTCTTCAAGAGTGAGGAGATGTTTTGTGGAGATAGATGGTATGAACTTTGAAAAAATTAATAATGCAAAGGTTAAATAGAGTAGCTGGTACAAGTCTCTAGTTTTGGCTGCCTGTCTTCAGATTCTGAAATTTATGTGAGTAAATATGCAGAGTGGGATCCAGCTGCCATTCCAGCAGTGAAGGTGTGCATCCAACTTCCCTGTGAAGTGCTGCTGGACCATCTGCTGTGCAGAGCTGACTTGACATTGCTATGGAGCCAACATGAATTCATGATGTCAGCAGAAGCAGAGGGGACTTTGAGAGATGCTTTGATAAATTGAAATGACTCACGTAGAAGAATTTTTTATGACTGATAAGAAATAAACTTGGCATTTTGTCTGCGTAGTGCTTTCTTCCAAGACCATGTTCTTTGGGAATGTTCAGGCCTCTCTCTTCTTGTTGTTAGGTCTGGTTTTCCGCCACAGCCACAAGGTCAGTTTGTTGCTTATGGGACAGAAATAAGAGAGGAATTAAAACACAGAAATACAGCCAGAAGCAACCCTAACCTGTATTAATAAACATTGAGTAAGTTTTGGGGGGGCCCTGGAGACCATATATCCTCTTAAAGACAGTGGCCAAAACTGTACCCATACCTATGTCAAGACAAGAAATTTTTGAGAAGCCTGTTAGTAGATATAGGGTTTCCAGCTAGAAATTACTGCAACTATTAAAAGAGTTTAAAGTTGGTAGAGAATTTAATATCTGCTGACATGAATATACTACCATGCATAGGTATGTATTTATGCACAGAACATCTTTCTGAAAATGTGTACATTAAGATAATGTCATGTGGTACTTTCAATATATGTTCACTTTCCTTTTGAAATGGCACAATCTGCTTCCATTTTTCACTACAAACAAAGGTAATTTGTTCCTTGACACATTTTGTATGAAGCTTCTCTAATTGTGAACTTAGCAATTATCTTGTTTACTTTCTCTAGCTCTATCTACATCTTGTCATCCAAATGTCGTGGATGATGATTGATGCTGTTCCCTGATATAAATCCATTGGGAAAAGGTCAGAATAAATTCTGAGAGCAGAATATGTAATTCATTATTACAAATAATCTTGAGCCATTACAAGAATTTGTATACAGTACCTTCTGTTAGCAGTACTTTGGTAGATCCAGTACCTTTTTCTTTCCATATTTGATGAAAAGGCAAGCAGAAGAAAAGAAATTTATGAATATAAGAATCTCATACTCACATGAATTTATAATCAGTTATACACTGATTTTTATAATACAGTCTGTACCTGGAACATAGAATGACCATGAACTTGCATATAAGCAAGACAAAATGAAAAATAAGCTCACGTTGCTTGAAATTTGCTTATAGTATTTTTTAAAACAGGATATAAAATAATTGTTTTTAGAGAAGATAAATTCAAAAAGAATAATGATATGTACAGTTTTCATGTTGAAAAGTATCTGATGGCTAGATAGATATCTGGGTTATGTAGAACATATTAAAAATATATAAATAAGCTCAATTAGATTCTAGCATATTTGTAGTAAACCTAAGTTGTCTGACTCATATAATTAGAAATCTAATCTGGAAAATCTTGCAACAGCTTGCTGTGATGCACTTTTGAAGTCGTCAGTATAACACCTTTAAAGGCATTTTTCTTTTCATATACTCTGCCTTAATAGCTCTTTTTATCAGTTTCCTTTTGTCAGCCTGCTGCACACACATTACCCTTGATCACATCATCTTCCTTGAATGCCAAATTAATTAATTAAAATATTTGTAATGATTACTTGCCTTTATACTGACAGATTCTGAAGTTTTTTATATCTGTGCATGCAAAATCTAGTTTCATAACTCAAAAAACATTTTCAGCTTAACTTCAGACAACAGATATTGTGCAGAGATTTTAAAAGAATTCCTACCAAATTCTACATCCAGTTTGATTTCTCGTATGTTGATTTTTTTTTGGTCTTTTTTTTTTTTTTTTTGTTTTGTTTGGTCCTTTAAAGCACTGCAACGCCTTAATCTTTGCCCAAAGCAAAAAACAAAAGTCAGGATACACTTTTCATAGGTTCTCATTTTTACAGCAGCTTCCATCCTTTGCGGTGGAAGACTCCAGTGTGAAGTTTGTTCTTTCAGCTGCACTAACAGATTTCTAAATTCTGGCCTTAACTTTCTACCTGATTTTTGTCTTAGACAGAAAAGCAGACTTCGCTGGCTTAAATAGTAGAGCCAAACTTTGTATGGGAGCTGTTCCTCCTCTGATGAGTGATCAGACATCTCTGACCAAGACAGATGAGAGATCCTACAAATTTACTGGGTTCATTCCACTCTTTACTGTAATAGTTTTTTAGGACCTACATTCTAATTTTAAATTTTTAGCGATCCTTTCGCTGCTTTAACTCTTATTTCAACTAGCAAAATGAACCATAAATTCAGAAATCTCTAAACATAATTGAACCCACTTATTTCACTGACATGACTTACCTTTTCTTCCTCCTTCATACCTCCAAAGATTAATTTGTACTGAGAAGAACCACCTGTTTTATGCCTAGAACACTAAACAGATCTGAAGAAGCATTTTCATTAGCACTTTAATAACCAAATAGAATTCAGAATTAGAGAAATCTCATGAGTTTAAAGTTAGGAAACAGCTAACCATATATTAAAACTTAATCTAAGTTCAGGAGTAAATTTGAGAGTGTAACTGCTGACAATGACTGAAAACTAAATGCTCTGCAGTTGTCAGCAAAAAATGTTTCATGGCCTTTTAAACGTTTGAAGAGAAGAGTGTTTTTTTTTAATTTTTTGTCAGATTAAAAAGCCACAGTTATTTCAGAGGAGTGAATACACATTTTATATTTCAGTCTAGATGTTTAAATATGATTTTAGCTGTTTTGATAAATTTTATAGAGAAACTTGTTTGGTTGTTTTTAAGGTTGCCAATCTGGCCTACTTTAACCTTCCATAAGAAAAAATATACCTTAAATTGCCTGTTACTCCCCATTGAATATAACACAATCCTGGAAAGGAACTAAGAAGTAGATGCCCACACTGCAGATGTCCAGGGTCCTATAGGATAATCCCAAAAAGATTACCTGAGAGAAATTTGAGCTGTGTTTCCATTCATGTCAGACACCAGCGCATATTCTTATTCTGACAGGTGTTTGGAACCACTTTCAGTGTAACCTCAGAAACCCTTAGAGGGTGACTACCACCATTTTTATGTAGAAGATCAGAAATTTTGTTTTTCTTTTGTTCTCCAGCCCTGTTGTTAGAAATTAATCTAATTATCTCTTTTTGTCAATAACTCACAGTATATAAGCAGTGCGCTTTTTTTTGGTATCAAGAACTGGTTTAGATATTACTATCTTCCTCAATTTTATGTTACAATAGCTGTTATTAAAAAAGCTATGCAATTAGACACTGATTACTTTTAACAGGCTTACATACTTCAGTTTTTTGTTGTTGCACTCTTTCTACTTTTAGTAATTTTGAACAGTTTGTTCAATTATTTTACGATTTCCTGCATTTCTATTCAGATTTAACATATTACAGATTATTTCAAAAACAGCAATAGATTTTATCAGACACTATAAGTGTGTGGGACATATCTGAAATGAAAGGGCCCAATCAATTTTTTTATTCTTCCTACTGCAAAAAGAGGTGAAAGAAAATGTGTTATTTGGACTGGTTTGGAGGTCATATCAACCAGATACATACCTGCTAGGTATTTCTCCACAATTTCAGGCTTTTGATACTGCTTTTTTTTTTTTTCCCAGCAACCTTCACTTTAAGGTAGAGGCGAATGAGTGAAGTGGTAAATTTGGCCAAATTTCCTCTGTCACCATGGTTTTGACACAGCTGAACTGTACTCTTGTTGAGATTTCCAGACCATGGGTACTCCCAGACCTCAAGAGTGCTTGTTCTCCAACTCTGCTCAATGCTTTGCCATCCTCCTGCACCTCTACAGAGTCTGTAAGAAAATGGAAGGACAAAAATACTTGAGGTGGATTTCCCTGCAATGTTGCCCTTTTTTTTTTTCCAAACAGAGCGTACCAAAAAAACACCAGCAGCAGTTAAAATTCCTAAAGATATGCTTTGTTAGAATTAGAGCAAGTCTCCTTCTGAGTCAGAGAAAACAAACTTCTGAGTAAGTCTGGCTCCTAAATATTTTATTCTATTACATTTAAGGATATTTAAAGATATCCATCCACTTCCGTTAATCTAGTTTTTGCCTCAAATGAATGGTAAAAGTATTTCAATATTTCTATAGGAACGCTCAACGCTTTTCATCTACCATTTAGGCTTCTACCTCTGTTAGGGCACACTGGGTTTTGTCAGAGGAAGTTAATTTCACTCTTTAATGCTTCCATTAACTTTCTGTTTATTTACAGTTCATACCCTACAGAAAACTAGATGTAAAAAAGCGAGTCTTAGAGCTGATCAAAATTAGCTTCCTAAAAGCTTCCTAAAAGGTCTGTGAGATAAGAGTTTTTATCAACTCTTACTGATAAAATGTGTATGTATGTGTTGTTAACAACAATATGAAAGCAAACTCCTACTCCATTCAGTACAATTAGGTGTTTCTCTTACTTTTATGAATCCAAATTTTGGAACAGCTGTTGCTGTGGGCATGGAAATGCCTTGCCAAAATAAATGTTAGTAATTCTGTCAGTAATTCTGTTAAAGGCTTGTGATTCAATTGATAGATGTGCTGTGTCCCATAACAAATTCCTTGGGGCTCTGATGCCTTTAGGTTCATCTGTGTCCATAGCAACAGCCTGATCCCACTGGACACTGAGATGCAATACTACAGCAAGCTTCCCACACACTCTTAACTTTTGCTCCTGAAGGTGGGCCAAACCACGTTTGTTAGACACAGCTAAATGGAAATGAAAGGCTCTGAAGAGTTTGTAAATTCAAGATAGATTAACTGAATAGATTATTTTCTTCATTATGTCAGAGGGAAAAGAAACCACTGTTATATTGGCAACCTGCTGATTAAGCAAAGAAACATGACCAGAACATCATAAACTATTTACAAAGGCAGTAATTAAAATTAACGAAATGTTGAATGGACATGACAGAGTAAAGCTATCAGAATGGAGATTTCACTTCTTTTGACACTCTTGGTTGTAATGGGATTCAAATAAAACCCATTCCCATTAGAGCTAAAAACAGTGATTATTTTGAAGTGGATTCAGGTTTAATTCATGTTTGTTTAATTGCATAATGCTACAGTTTTTGCCTCCTTCAAGTTCTAAGTGAATGTAGATGAGATGTCAACAACATCAATCCATCTGTTTCTGGAAGCACGGAAGAAAAATTGACTGATTAGCCTGACTTTAGAAAATAACCAAAGTGGTTTTCATTGTCCTCTAATCCTTTATGTCGTTAGTTTTCTAGCACATGCAGAATTGCATGTGGATTATTGCAGAAAAACTGTCTTTAAGAGGTGTTTCCATTTCCAGATAGCACCAAGACTTTCAAGGACAAAAGAAATAAAAAATTATAAAAAGAAATTTTAAATGGCTTGATAACAAGAAACAAATGCACCTCAACCATCTACAAGTATTCTTTGCAATAATATAAATTTTGTCAAATTGCTTACAATCAGCTATTTTCCTTTTATGATAGATAGAAAGCACAATTTAAAAGAAAGTCTACAATAAAAATCTGGTCCTAAGACTAAAGGAATATTTTTGTATTTCGTTTTAATTAAAGAAACTGATGTCACTTCATGTTCCAAGTTTTGTGACACATTTTATAGAAGAAAGGGTGGGGAAATTGACAGAATAATTTTTTGTGTCCAAGTTCTTGCTGGTCTGGTGCTGAGTAGTCTGAAATCAAAAGGAGCTAAAGGTAATCATCATTTTATAAGATCTACTTTTTATCTTCTTCTCAGCTATGTGCAGCAGTAATTATCTTTTTTCTTTCTATCATCCTGAACAGCTGCCACAACAGGATTAGGTGCATCTTATGCTTACATGCCCAATAAATACATGTGCAACAACTGCCGAGTTGAGGTTACATTGATACATACACAAAGTTTATGTCTTTTCTCCTTGCGTTTGATCTTTATAATGGAAGCAGCCTAATATTATACAATTAATCTTATGCAACATACTCAGCACACAGAAGGTTTAGTTTTAATTTACTGAGTTATGAGTAGCTCTAGTCTCTCTCCTATGCGTAGCATTTTACAGCCATAAATTATTTGATAGCAATTATCCCTTAAAATGTAATGAATGCTTGTTTTCAGTGACCTGAATTCAGAGCAATTGCAAAACTGAGAACAAAGGTACTTGAATAGTTTAGTGCTTTGTGGGTCTTTTCTCATAGGAAAATTACATTTGTGCATTTTGATTAAATAATCTCAACAATAAATATATATTTCATGTATGAAAATGGTTTGACCAAAGTATGTAAGAGCTGCATATTTTTCCTTCCTAGGCTGTCCACAGGCCCTGGTCAAATTTATTTAAATAGACTGGAAGATTAGGATTGACACCATTATTATTATGATGATTATTAACAACAACGTTATTTTTATAAATTGTAGGCTCGAATGATGCCAAATAAGAAAGCAATGGTGAAAACTGAACCAGGCAATAACTTCTCTTTTGAAAACAGGATACCTGCCATCAAAAAATATTCGGAATTTTGGGAAAAAGAAGTATTCATGTTTTGGATATAATTTGCTTTTCCTAGTTTTTACCACTTCTGATACATCTCTGAGACTACAAAAATTCTGGATTATCTGGCTTGGGAAAAGAATTTTTCAGAACATGACTATCACAAATGAATCCAGATAAACCTTTGTAATATTCTTTGTAATTTTGGGCTGAGTGGCCATATTTCAGCTTTAAAATGCCTCAAAAAACCAAACTAGGACCTGCCAGTAGAACATATTGGGGTGTCATTTTGTCAGGGAATTAGAATAGTTCAAAGGCACATAAATGGTTCCTAAACAGTGGAAGAGTCTAAAATCCTGTTGCACAGACATAGTCAGAAGTAACTCCTTGGGCATTAAATACACTACTTGAGCATGCATAACTACAAAAAAATAGTATCTTAATAACTGGGATGTTTCTATACTTAGAGAGTCCAGGTAAATATTACTTGAGAAATCTGGACACAAACCTGAAACAGTCATTATCAGATTTGCACACTAAAATCCATATTATGGTCTGCCATTCCAGAGGCAATTATGGATCATTAGTTTTAATAAGGAAAAATCAGTTGGCACTCTGCACAAATGGCATCACCTACACAAATGGCTTTGGGGAGCTGGAAAGCATTCTTTCCTCCCATCTCTGTTTAAAGACTGCTCCTCACTGAAATTAATTGTAGTATGCAATTTTCTTCACTGGGGCTAGGATTTCACGTTTGACTTCCTATACTTTGCATTTCCAGTGTTTTCTGTTGCCTTGCAGGTATGCATGCACCTGCTCCATGACTTTTCAATCTTCAATTTGCATATGCTGCTTTAGGTGTACTGTGATAACTCACATCATTCATAGCAACACCTTTAGGGCATACCTTGGAACACATTTGGCAGCAATGCTGACAATATATATTTATTATTAAGTATTTACAAAACACAATTTCCCAGCATTAGATATTCAAGGCACATTTAACAGCAACGTACCACGGAAAAGACCTTTCCTCTAGAGAGAAGCCTTAGCCATAATTAGAGGACACTAAGAATGAAAACTGTGGATAAAGCTGTGAATGTAGAGAAGGATTTCTGCCCACAAAAATCTTCAATGACAGCGGAGAATAAAGGTAATTTGCCACTTATGTTTCTTGGCAATATTTATTTATTTATTTTTAAAGTGTTCAAAACAATGAATATAATTATTTTTTAATTAAAATGGATCTTAAAGTGATTAAAATGGATTTTAAATGGATTTTAAAGTGGCTGCAAATTATTTTTCAGAGAATGTGTTATAATTCAAATTTAAGTAACACAAAGGAGAAAAGGATTATGTGCCATGACGCATAATCAACATGTAGCAAACTCAGTGTTACAGAATTTGCACATTTGTGCCTGTCATCATGGCTAATTTTTTTTGACCCTTTGAGTGAGAAACTTATGCAAGTAATCAAACCAGGTGAAAAACTCTAAACAATGAATGCTAACGTGGAATTTGGAGTCTGAATATCAGATAAATGGACATACGGGCACTTCATCTAATAAAGAATAAAAAATTATGTACTGAAAGAAGATTAACATGGTATACTGAGCTCAAGAATTGGAACCAAGACATTAAATCATGCTGCTGAGTAGCATCAAAACATTTTCCACCTTTGTTTCCCTACTTATAATATAAAGGAAAAAAACTGTGGTAAAAAAAATAGGCTTGTTACAATTAATATTAAAACTGATTTTGTTTATCTAACAATTCCCATTCCCCTTCTAGTGTGCCTAAGGGCTGCCTAAGGAATATTAAGCACAGTCAGAATAAAAGAGAAAAAAAAAAGCCCATTTCCATAATCACTAAAGATCACTAAACTTCAGAAATTGATCAGTAAACTTCAAAAACTGAACCTGAGCAGTTAAATTTTTCCTAGGGTGTATCAACATCTACTGAGNTCGGCCCATCAGCTCATCCAGCTTGTCCACACAGGGGGAGCCCAGAAACAATATTGAGTTTGATTCTGGCACATGAATCATTTGTCCTTTAATTTCCATCACCTGTAAAAAAAAAAAAAAAAAAAAAAAAAAAAAGATGGGCTAACTTTTAAGATTTCTAACACCTCCCATACAGGTCAGGCTGGATAGTATATAGAGAAATCTACTTTTCTTGGTGTCTATTAGGACTTGTGATTCTAATCCAAGACAAAATTTCTGCAGAAGCAGAAATTAAAAATAAAAGGCAAAAACTATACAAGAAAGAAAAAAACCCCTGGTATATATAACTGACATATTTTTGATGTCTACCCAATGTAGAGATTTGGCAATGTAGGCATTTGGTGGAGAAATCAGAACCTGCATCCATTTCCAAGGTGAATGAAATCTCAGTTCTGGACTTTGGAAACACCATCTCATAGTTACATTTAAGCTATTCTAGGCAGTTATTTTTATTAAAAGCCTCCAATAATGGAGATGTTTAGCTTCTTCCCTGGTATTTCTTACTCTATCCAGAGTGAACAAGAGAAATTATGTTTACTTTTACAGCAACCTTTTAAACTTTTAACCCTTCTGCTGTATCTTACTTTAGTACTTTTTTTTTCATTTTTTTCTTATTCAGTTTGATCGCTCTTTCTTCCTAGGTCTTTGTGCATGATTCCTTTTGTAATGAGAAGGAAAAGACTGAATTAGTGCCATCTTTTTTATTTTTTTAATTAATAGACCCAAACTGACTTAGTATTTTAGCTAAGCTCTTTAACAGTGTTGAATGACAAAAGCTACAGAACAGCAGGAGTATTTAATGTGTTTCATGTGCAAAATTGCTGTGTACAGTCGGAGTGGGCTGGCTTTCTTTCCTTTTCTCTGTTTTATTGCCTAAATGTGATCTCATTGACCCATGTTTAGTGCTTGATAAGTATAGTCTTCAGAGAGCTTTTCTGTATAATTCCTTCCTTGCCATTTGTTTCCACCTTACACTGTGAAGTAAATTATATCTAGAGAAAATAGAACTCTAGCTCTTCTTAAACTCATTCTTGTTTTTCCAGATAATTTTTCAAGGTTGACTTGAATTCCAAATCACATTCTAATGTACTTTCTGTTGGAGTCCAGGGCACAGAGAATGTTTCTCTGCCTGTTTTGGGAAGCCCTGATCCTCAGCAGAACACTGCTTTTAACCTTTGTCCCTGGAGAAAGTTACCAAAGCTTTGGGATATGTTAGAATCCATGAGTGTATGAACTAGACAGTAGTATATAGTAATGTAGCTTGTTACAGAGTGAGAAATTTAAGGTTTTTGAAAATTTAATATGAAATTAGATAAGATGCAAGATAGAAGATTTTAAGCATTGTCTCATCTCCTTCTTGCTCTTCTTTAGCTCCATTTTCTGTAGTATTAGTGACATAAATTGTTTATTTCATTGGTTATATCATTGGTTATATCATTGGTTAAAGAAAGAAGTAGCATAAGTGCTACGTGAATAGATTAATAAGAGTTATTAGTAGAAAACTAGAAACAAAGTACGTTTTAGAAAGTAATTAAACTAATCAGCTTTAAAAAACCTAAGTGCCATTACTACATTTTGTACTTTATTTCTTGTATGCTAAGTCTGGTGTGTGGACAGTGTACTGAACTTCTGGTAAGAGAAAAATAAACAACAACCTAAAGACTGAGAAATCAAGAGTCCTACTCATTTTTCATCCCTAACACAGAACTCAGAGGGGAACCCCGCTCCAAAAGGCCCAGGAGGGTTCCCACTCTTGTCAGTTCAGCCAGAAACACCAAAACACTTTCAAACATTCACAGCTTCATATCCTCGGGAAATTTACTAAATGTACACTCAGATCTCATTCCAGTCACTAATGGAAACATTGAGGAGTTGTGGACCTGGGATATCTTGAAGACTGTAACATTCAAAAATCAAATTGACATTCAAAATCAAGACTTAAAGTCTGTTGGCATCTGTCTTCTTTCCTTAGTGAGTTTCTCCTCCCATTTTAAAAGTATTTTGACACAATGAGATTTTAGAGCGTGACAGAGATGTATCAATACATCTGCACTTGTCTATGAGAGAGACCAATCTGATTTTTATTTATGCCTCAACACGTGTTGTACATGAGGTGAAAAATCACTCTAGGGGCCGTACCTGTGCTGGGAGCTCTGTCCCCGGGGAGGCTTGGCCTGGCAGGGAAAGCTGCCACCATCGGGCTGCCAGCGACCCCCCTTGGCGACGGGGCGATCCCCTCTGCCCAGGGAAAGATGCCCAGGAAATCGGGCTATGGAGGAGCTTCAGCACATCAACGCAGTGAGCGGCGGCACAGCTTTTTTCTTTGCGGCCTTTTTCTTTGCGTTTCCTGGAGGTGGCGGGGGCTCGCTCGGGGGCTCAGATTGCCCCTCCCCCTCCCCCGCTCGCCTTTTTGTCCCTGCGGTCCTGCTTCTTCCCTGGCTGTCTTCCCTGTCCTCACTTGTCCGTGTGTCCGGCTTCGCCGCTCCCCCGAGGCAGCTCGGCCCCACGGCCCTGCGGCGCTCCGCTGTTTGCCCACGGAGCCGCCGCCGCGCCTCGGCCCCGAGAGCCGCAGCTGCTCCGGGAGTGCGCCCGTGGCCACGGCAGCCTGTTCCTGGCCGGCAGAAGGGACACGCGGCCCGGTCCTGGCCGGCAGAAGGGACACGCAGCCGGCTGCTGCTCGGAAATCGCGCCCGGCCCGCCCCGGAGCCGCGCAGCCTCAGCGCAGCGTGCGGCGCACACGCTCCGGCTGCCGAGCTGATGCCGACAGCGCGCCCGCGGTACAGCCGTAGCGATCTGTCCGTCTTCTGTTTCTCTCTATTCTCTCTTTTCCCCTCCTTGCTCCCTTTTCTATCCCTCCTTCGTTAGGAATACTTATCTTTGTTTATCAGTAAAAAGTTGTCAGATATATAATATTGCCCCGCTTGTGGTTTATTTTCGTCCCAGAAATCTGTCAAAAATAGTTCTCCCCGACTCCCCTGTTACAGCGGGACGGGCTAGTCTATGAATGTCTTGACAACTCCGTCAACAAAGTGTAGCTCTTTACAACACTGCTGTTTAAATCATCAGCTGCAGAGTGAGCAAAAAGCTCAAACCAGTGTTCAGAGCTTAACTGTTTCCTGCTCAGGTCAATCCTGTACATCATACATTGAATAGTCCTCATATAGAAAGTATGAGGTAAATCTTTCACATTTCCCTATCATTTAACTGTATACAATCCAATCATTATGTTTTAAATCAAGCCTAAATCATGATAATCAGGATTGCAGTTGCTGGGTCTGGGCTCATGATTGAAGTATAGAATTTCTGGTGATTCCATTACATTATGGAACATATTCTAAACTGTCTCATGAAATACAGAAAGAAAGAAAAAAAAAAAAGAAAAAGGAGTGAATTCTAGATTCCAGATTAAAGGGAGTAAATAAGAACATTAATTACTTGATCTTGAACTTCAGTGAGTTGCCAGCAGCCTTCTCTGAAATAAGCCTAAAATGATCGGACAAGTAATGTTGTTGAAGACCACTGGAAGCACAAAACACAGAGTACTCTATGTCTCAAACTATTACTTTTCTGAGATAATGAACCTCTGATAATACAAACAAATTCTAGATGGCAAATAATTCCCTTTCATGTTAATGATGTTTCAAGAAATCAAATAATGTTGCCATAAAACAGTCAGCAACCTTAATCTGCAGGTGTGAATTATAGGCAAAATTGCATGATGTACAATACAAGTGGGCTTGGGGAAGTGTATTAAGTCACAAGGATTTCAAGTTTTTAAAGAATAGATCTGTGGGCTAGTGCCATTTACATCCTACTCAGCCTGGGAATTAGATCTTGATGATGTATGGTAACTATTAAATTGTGGAAAGTAGGGTTATACTCTGATCCCTACAGAGCCACTAATTGAGTTGTTCTTATATTAATGGATAAATGTTGCATATAGCTATGGAGACTAAGGATCTACAGTTCTGTGTATGATGGCATAAGCACAGACTCAGAGCAAATTTAGCATTCATTCAGTCTCCTGTGGTCCCCATCCTCCGCTAAGATTTCAACCACTTTAGTAAATTATGACAAATGTTTGAAGCCAAGATATGTGAAGAATGAAATTATTTTTTCAAAGATAATTCCTCCAAAGAATCATCACCTTAAAGGTTACTGTCAAAAGCAGCTGGATTGAATTTTACTACATACTGAGGAAGTAGGAGAGACGTGTGTGAGAGAAATATGGGATATATTTGCAAAGAGATTTTTTTTATTTTTTGGTTTGACATTTTTGGAGCAGCAGTTTTTTGTTTTTCTAAATATAACTCAATGTAGTAACTTTAATTGTCTTTGCTGCCATTATCACATTGGTTTCATATATGCAGTTGTTTTATCTTTATGTTCTAAGGATCAAGATTCAAATTCAATTTTACAGAATTATGAAAATTAATGTGTGGGAAAAAAACCTTAAGAGATCATCGAATTAAGCTTCCTGCTGAAATCCACTTATTAGATACAAACACTCTAAACTCAAACCAAACCAAAAATTCTGGAACAGCAAAATCACTGAAGGAGAAGAAAAAAACCAAACCCAAACCATTCTGTTTCCTAGGAAATATTTCAAAACAAAAAGAAAGGAAGGTTTCCTTTCATGTCAACAGCCAATACAGCAGCCTTGTGCAGATAGACATGTTGCGTTTTTATGCAAAAAACTAAATTAGGAAAATCAACCTTAAGAATGAAAGGTTGACAAATTATTCTGAGAATGATAAAAATCAAAATTTTGTATAATCTTTTTAATATTTTGTTTCCAGACATGATCAGGAGTCAAGAGATTGTTAAGAAAAGATGTTAAAACTTATTTTTAGATACTCTGTTATTCACTTTTGTTATTCAGCTAAATTGAACATCCCATCACATTCCTGATTTCATTATCTTCAGAAAGGTAATGTTATGTTATCTACTCTGCAAAAAAAAATTCCTATCAGTTGTTTTGTTCAGAATCTTCTGATGGAAATCCATGCTCTTCCTGCGTTGAGAGGTTTGCTTTGGAATTAAGGCATAAATTTAAACAACAAATCTATCCCTTTATTTGCATACCTTTGTGAAAGGCAAAACCCTTAAAAGGAACAACTTTAGAGCAACTAACGAGTGTGCTAATAGCATTTATTTCTTCCTCCCTTTTGTGTATCTTCTGCAGAAAGGAAAGCTGATGTTACATATTGCTTCTTATCATAAATACTTTGCAGATATCACCTTCCAAGACAATTTTAAGTTACAGCTACAGACCAACTATTAATTTTAGTCTTGGAGTGATTCCACAGATGTAATTACGCCAATGCTACTTTTTAGATCCACTGATGAACAAATCTCTAAAGGGCCCTGAAAGTGAAAAGGCAGCTAATTCTAGAACATCTACAACTTAGCACCTTTTACATGAGGAAAGCACTGATGGAGCTCCTGGCTTTAGCCAGTCACAGAATAGTTAACTGTCACATTTCAAACTTCAGAAAAATCTGAAAATGTTGCGAACTTCCAATGACCGATAGAAAATACCACAGCTGTATTCTCATGATATTTCAGTTCTGACTCAGTGAAATGCACTGGAAAAACTAAAGCAAAACTACTGATAGAAACTGCTTCTGGAAAAAAAGAAGCAGCAATGTTATATCCCTCAGTCTTATTGCACACTTTCCAGTACTACCATTTTTAGTTGTATGGGTTTGGACAATGACTCAATGTCATTGCATCTGTGTGCAAAGAAGTTCAGATTTCCAGATGGCCAGAAAGCCAGTGCTACTATTCATGCACAGTGACACAAAAGTCTAGAACACATTAAACTCATTAAACTCCCGTGGACGCAACATTGAGACGTTCCAGCTTATCTGACAGGTAGATCACGTTGCATCTGCCACCATTCTGACATGTGCTAGACAGATGCTGTTCAACTTTGGTTTCACAAATTTGTGAAACAGACCAATCAGGTACAGGAAGAGGGAAGGGTTGCACAAATCGATTCTGCCTGTCTACTTTCCCCATTTGTAAACCAAATTGGTTCTTTCAAAGCAATTGTCTCCCTGCTGTGCTCAGTTCTTCTCAAGCGATGATGTAGTTCAGAATTAGCCTCTCTGTATGGAAATGACAGGTCGACATTCTTAAAACAGAGAAGCCAGGCTGCTCATTCCATACAATAGAAGTCAAATCACTAAAAAGAATAAGCGGTTCTAGGACCCAAATTCAACGGTTATTAAAGGCCTGTTTCTGTTAAAGATATGCTTTTAGAGTTCAAATTAAGCCAGTTTAATTTTACCTCCCTAACAGCCAAAGTTTTTATCAAATTCTCTTTAATTTTATTTTCAAAAAGAGGTGTTTATAATATACCTAACCATCCCTCTCCTTGGTAACTTGGGATTATCTGAATCTGAATCTTTAGACAAGAAAACTTTTTCCTCTTTGTTTGTACTTGTTATCAAAATAGGATTCATTGAGATTCCCATTCAGTTCTTGTTCTCTGACAGAATTTATCCAAAGAGTGGAAATACATACAGACTGTTGGAACTGTGAGGTAGAAATGGGTCTTCATTTGGACTGCTAGGAGAAGTGGGACAAAGTGTGTCAAGGAAAATTGATAGTATCCTGGGCTTTATTAAGAGAAGCATTTCTAGCAGGCTGAGGTAAGTGAACCTTCTGTGCTCAACACTGGTGATTGTATCTGGTTTCATACCTGGCATATTGTGTCTGGTTCTGGGCTGCCAAGTGCAAGGGAGACATGGAGCTACTGAAGAGAGTCCAGTTCAGGGCCACTAAATTGCTGAATGCAATGGAGCATCTCTTCCATGAGGAGAGACTGAGACAGATGTGACTGTTTAGCCTGGACAAGAGAAGGCTCAGGTTTGGGATCTCATCAGTGTGTACAATTATTACTTGAAGGGAAGATTCAAATAAGTGGGAGCCAGGCTCTTTTCAGTGGTGCCCATTGACACAAAAAAGAGGTAATGCACTCTAGCTGGAACACTGGAGGTTTCTCTGAATATTGGAAAAAGGTTTTTTACTTTGAAGGTAACATAGAACTGGCACAGGTTTCCCAGAGATGTTGGAAAGTCTCCATCCTTGGAGATGCTGAAAAACCATGTGGACATGATCCTGAGCAACCTGGTCTAGATGGCCCTGCTTGAGCAGGGAGTGTTGGACCAGATGACCTCCAGAGGTCCCTTCCAGCGTGAACCATTCTTAGATACTGTGACATGAGACTGTAAGGAAGCTGTCAATTTAGATCAAACTTATACCATATTTTCACTATTCATATAAAGCTGAAAGGCTCAAACATTCCCCATGATTCAACATAACTTTTGCATTGAACTTTCAGACAGACTTTCAGGCTTTCAGTCTTGGTCAATGCTATTATTAAAGATATATTTTGATTTGTTTACTTTTTACTATGTTAGATCAATGCAGAATTACGCATTCATTTAAACTGAAAAAAAAAACCAGCCAAAGCAAAAATTTCAGGATACATTCCAATATACTGAGTTAAGATCTGCAGCATGGAATATCACCAACAAGCACATTGCCTGAAGTTACTCAGTAAATTGCAAATAATCTAGCCTTGCCAAATGTTTATACCAGATAATGGAGCTTTCAAATTCAGAGTAGGTACTTCCACCAACACTCATTTGTATTTGCAGTATTTCTTTGATATTTTGGAGACAAAACATCTGAGCTGAGGAAATTGTAAACCACATATAGCTGTTGGAAAACCTAGGAACTTTTTGATGTGACGTTTCAATACCTTTCCTAGGAGATCCCCCTCTAAATCATGTTTCTTTGATAATGCATGGGGAGAACCAGAGCTTCTCCTGTAGGTCTGCCATTCTGAACAATCAGTATTGTCTCATCTGCTTTATCTTCTGCAAGTGTCTCTGCTTTACCTGCTTTGCTTTCACCCATGAGACACCGGAGATACATAACACAGAATAAGAAGCTTTAGTGTGAGTTGCCAATTTAAAAGTATTCGTAGATAAGCAGTCTTGAGATACTATCAAAGCTAATACAGTCAATGACATCCTTTAAAAAGGGTCCTGAAAATGCTTCTATATTCAACTAGATAAGAGTGAAATAGTAATTGCAGGAATTTCACAGTGAATCTAATATCTCAACCAAGTGCTAGCCACAGGGAAAAAAATTATATGCTTATATAAGTCATGACAATTTCAAAAGGAAATGCTTTATAAAGAGCAGAAAGCATCATGGGTAACAATTCAAATTACAGTGTCCGTAACCCTAATCAAATTTAGCTGAACTTACCATATGGGATAGTGGCTAAAGGGAAGAAAGTTCATATATTTTGTACATCTCTTATAAAGTGTGCCACATTCATGCTTTTCCCTTTCCTTGAATTCATTATTAGAGATCTGGAAGTGCCTTCCATGCTAATGGGAAATCAAAACTGAGTAAAGTCATAGAATTACAGATTTTCAGACCAAACACCTAAATTAGCACAGAATGTTTTCCGTTCTATATGCTCAGAATTGAAGCCTCACAACTACTGTGTTTATTCAACATCTTTCTCTTTTTATATGTGAATCCAGGGACAGAATTACTAGTCTGTCCTAAGCTTTATAAGGGGGATAAGAAGAATGAAAAAATTCTTGGACCATGTGTCGACAAAAAAAAAGTTAAAAAAATAATCCTAATGGATTAGGAGCTTGAATTTGTATTTCATCTCCTGGATGTATCAGATTAGGGACTCAGTGTAGTATTTTCATGCATCTGGTATTGAACAAGTGCATTAATAGGTAAGATAGGCTGGGTTTTTTTTTTTTTTACATACTGTCCAAAAATCCTTTTTTCTATTCTTCTAGGTAAAGATGAAATTAAAACAAAAATCTGAAAACCCAGCCTGTGCAAAAGAAACAAACCAAAAAAACCCCAAAACCAAACAAAAATAAACCACTCCAAGCCCTTCCCAAAAAACTCAAACCCCCCAAAAACCCCCTAAGGATTCTAGAATAACAAAGGACCAAGATTAATGAGTACAACATTACCCACAATACTCCAGAGTAAGATCAAAATTCAAATTCTTATTCTGCAGCCTCCAAGGAAGGGATTTAATCTGTATTTACTCCAGCAGTATGCCTAAACAAGGTTGAGGAAAGATGTGCTATTGAAACTGTTTTACTTAAAGAGAGTAAGCATTCACCAGGCCAAACTGTCTTTCTGCTTTAACTGCTTTAACTGTCTTTAACTGCTAAAGACTGTCACCTCAGATGATGGGTAACTAATTACTAGTCCCTAGTAAAAATCAGGTTATAGAGATGCTTAAACTTTTGTCATGTGAGACAATTGATTCAAAACAAGCTGTTCTCTACCAACCACTGAGAGAACCATTCTACGTCTGAAGTCCCTTTCTGATTATTTTTAGACCACTTTTCTGCTTGCAAAATTTTTCGGTTTCAAGGCATCAGCATTTTCCTATGGAGAAAAAACGAATGTCCTATGAAACATTTTCCAATCGCCTTTATTTTGATGTATTTTGAGTTGTTGAAAAGCAAAGTACATCTCTGGGAATTGCTTAAATGGAAGGAAAAAAATCTGGTGAAACTTATTATAAAAGATAGATATTAATTCATTCTTATGGCCCAGCGCTCCCCTCTGGGGAAATAAATTCTAATATTAACACATTGGTGAGTGTACTGTTCAGCACATTTTTATTTGTTACTGACCAGATAATATCCAGGCACTATTTCATAGTGTCGTTGGATCTAAATTATCAGGGACTCTATTGTAAATAATGGATGACATACAGAAAACCTGTTGTAATTCGCTGGAAAATGTCCACATTTTCTCCACTGAAAATGAGTTGTGTAAGGTGGCAGTGAACTGGAAAATACAGATTGTAATTAAAGAAGACTTAATCAGCTGGAAAACTGAATGGATTCAATAGCAGAACCTTCCACAGTCTGTAGTTACTCAAATGTGCCTCTGTTACTATATCACTAGATCACTATATCACTTTCTGAGGTGTGTTTCTTTGCGTCCATCTCCCAGATTAATTCCTCTGTTCATATTTGTCTCCCCAATCAGCCTTTTTAAATTTAGAGTGGTACAGCTATCCCACTTGAGGTGAAGAGAACTCCGCACTTAGCAGGGTGCAGCCTTAGCAACTCACATAGGCACAAAGCATACACAGCAGCATGCACAGTAGAGTTGTGTGTGTGGAATTGAAACATCTTGTCTTTTACTCTGCAAAGGTAGAAGTTGACAGTGTAGGTTTGCTGCTGAAATGGGTAACTTGTTTATAAAGGCTGGGCCACTTCACTCTCCTGCCACCGGAGCTCTGTTGTGAACTCCTTGCTGTAGGAAAATGTTAACTTTCTCCTTAGGCTACTTTCCAGAAATGGCATAAAGAAAGACCTTACTTGGACAACTTCTGCTTTTATTAATGACACCTTGAAAAGGAATGGGAAGCCTGTAGAAAGGTCAGTGATGAAAGAAAAATGTGAAATATAATTATAATGGAAAAATTTCTTTTAACCAAATGTGACCATCCATCATCAGCTCTTACTTTTATGCATTCAAACATGCTGTTTTCTGCACTCTTAATATTATTTTACATATGTAAAATTTCTTCCAGGCACCATATGACGCTAAAAAGAACAATTTTTAATTTCTAAGATTATATAATGAAAAATTTATATTGGCTCAAGACCTTGCAGAACCCTGACCAGTCAGATCATGTATTGCAGGTGTTCTTGGTGAGCAATGTCTCTCCACTCATGAGTTAAAAGATTTAAAAATAATGTTATTGAAGAAACACCATAAAACAGCAACTTGGGAATACTAAATAAATATCAGCAGGAGGCGTGGTTACTGCAGCCAGTGTAGTTTGTAGTTTGCCAAAATTCCTAAACCTGGTCATTTAGGTGATCTACTTGTGAGGCTGATGGGGTGCTAAGTCCTGCCTTTCTCCACTGTTTTTTGGTTGTTTTTGTTTTTTATTTTTCCTTCACTCTGCAGTCAAGTTTATCGTCAACTTACAGGCATGTTTGGGGAGGAGCTATACTAGCTAGCTATGCAATTATAACAATTATACTAGTTGGAAATAGTGTCTTGACAGTGTGAAGCTGCACAGTAGGGTGACATGTAGGCCTCCATTTTTGGGATCTTTGCCGCAGGAATCAGTCCCCGGACTCAGTCACACACATGCCTGACTTTATGGTTCCCACCAAGGTATTCTAATTGTCTTCAGTGAGACTTTTCCTCATATCATTTCCAGAGAGAAATTGGCATAATTCACAAATCCAAATTTCTCTGCAGTGTGGAACTTTATTAAATATGGCCGTGGTCCGTTTCTACACTGCCCTAACCATCACTAAAATCCAGAGGGCTTATGAACTTCAGCATACATTACCTATGGCACAAGCTGTACCAGATGCTGGCCTCTCACCATACCTACCCCAGACATAAAAAACAGTGGCCTCCAAATCACTGAACTCCTGTGATCTGAGAAATGACAGATTTGACAGCTTCTCCGCTGTGTGAAGAGACAGGTGACCCCTGATGACCTGTCTGAGCACAGCTAAGCTGATAGCCAGAATGTGTGAACTGTCTGTAGAGATTCTGGCTATGCTTATGTCACAGTAGTTGGGGCCGTGTCTTCACAGGGCATGCACTATCCACATAGTCAAACACCTGCTCCAACATTGAATCTTAAAAGTGTTTTAACAAATTGGCATGCTTTGGTAAAGACCTACCCCACACAGAAATGTATCAACCCATAGATTATTGAGATACTATCTCAGAAAATTAGGTGACTCCTCCTACTCAACAATGAAGAGATGTAAAGTGACCTCTCTTTTTCAGGTCTTCAGGTTGAATTAGTTACATTTAATGGAAATATTTATTTTTTTAAGGGATTTATTCAGTTCTCTCTTCTTTATTATTGAAGAATGATTATGTATTTTATACAGAGTCAGCTGTTATTTCCTTGATAGCCACTGTTGTCTGCAGGCCAAAAGGAAAGGAAAGGAAAATGAAAAAAAGAACATTAGTTCCAAGAATCTAAAGGGATTGAATCACAGTTTGGGAACTTTCTCTTGCACACTGTTGGTGTAGCAGCAGTAGTAGCCAGAAGCAGAGTTATATTTGCAGGTGGAGGAGAAGAAGAAATTATTCTGTTTCACCTTCTTAAAAATTTAGAGTAGCAGCTCACTCTGCAATGAGCCAGGCTGTGACAGGAAGAGTACAAGAGGGAGTCAACTGTATTTGTGTGTAACCCCAACTACTGCTGTCTGATTAGAGCTTGATGGTGGTCTCCTGTAGGCTGGTTCTATCCCAAGATTACTAGCTGCAGTGTGCTGGTCTACATTATCAAAGGCCAAAAGAGTGCATAGGTAAGTAGTACAGTACTCATACTGGTTTTTGGAGTTTGGATCCATTCTTCATCTCCACGCTGAAGCCAGAGCACTTCCATCCCAGTTTCTCCTTTAGGAAGAATTCTAGCATTAGGTTAGGTTGAGAAGACCTATCTCACTGAACTTCCTTTTTTTTTTATTTTTTGAGTCATTGAGGAAGAAAACTATTCACAGACATTGCTGTAAATCTCACAGCTTGGGAAGTCTTGAATGCTCAAGGTGGCTTCCTGATGACATCACAACACCACTAAGAAAGAAGGTAAACACTTGGGATTGTTTAGGAATTCAGAAAGTCTGGCCAGTGCTGGTTTATCACTGAGATAACCTATTCACTGTGCTAAGTTGTGAAAAGTACCGATTAAAGTTCGACAAGGCCAAGTGCAAGGTCCTGAACCTGGGTTGTAGTAATCCAGAGCACAAGTACAGGCTGGACAGAGAATGAGTTGGCAGAAGCCTTGGGAAGTGGGGGTGTTGGTTGATGAGGCACTCATTGTGACCTGGCAATGTGCACTCATGGCCCAGAAAGCCAAACCTGCCCTGGGCTGCAGCCAAAGCAGTGTGGGCAGCAGGCAGAGGGAGGGGATTCTGCTTCTCTGCTCTGATCTGGTGAGACCCAGAGTCTCTGGAGCACTGGAGTGCTGCATCCAGCCCTGGGGTCCTCAACATAATACAGACATTTCCTTGCTCGGACAGCTCCAGAGGAGAGCCACTAATTTGATCACAGGGCAGGAACATCTCTCCTAGCTGGAGCTGTCCAGCCTGGAGAAGACTGCAAGGAGACCTTATGGCACCCTTCCAGTACATGAAGGGAGCCTACAAGAAAACTGGAGAGGAACTTCTTGCAAGGGTGTATAGTGACAGGACAAGGGGGGAATGGCTTCAAACTGGAGTAGATTTAGATTGGATATTAGGGGCCCATAAATGACACCATAGTAAAGAAACTCTTCATTGCAGTCCTTTCTGTAGCTCCCAGCACTACAGCAGTAGGGTTTATTTCGTCTGGTATTTTCTTTACAGGATTCAGTTTCAACATACCCTGCTTCTATTGTGGCAGTTTGTGATACCAGAAATACTCATATTATGAAGAGATTCACAGTTTTCCTGTGGTTGTAGGAAAGATGTCGAAAGTTCTTGCCATGTGGCTGATCTTTGAATCCTAGTCTCCTAGTGAGATATTTTTCATGTTTTTTACTACATAATATGATTATGATTGCTTTGCTATGCTTAACAGGTTTTTTTTTTTCAAATGGGAAATAGCCCCAAATTAAAATATTTATTTGGAAATAACAATTTGTTATGCTCTGAGCAATTTACTTATTTCTGCTTTCACCTGAAAGATTTTTATCTTGCTTTTCTCTGCTTCACAAAGCTCTTAATTTTTTTCTTACACTTGATGAAGTGATAAGGAGACAGCTCAGCTCCTACATGTAACAGAAAACACATACCAGAATAATTTTTATAATTGAAGCTACATAAAGCTGGAATTACTGGGGTATCATTGGTCTGTATGCTCTACAAAACCTTATAATGTCCAGGAGAAACCAGCCAGAACACTGTGAAATTTATTAACTTAAACACTCCTGACTAATGTTTTAAGCTCAGTATTTTCTAGGCTTATGTGTTCATTAATACTGGATAAAATTTCCTCTTAAGTGTTCATTTATCTTTGGCTAAACAAAATGAGATCACAGAGAGAAATTACATTTAGAACAAAATTAATTATGCTAATTTTATGTCACTGTATTGCTGGCCTTAAAAATTCAGACATTTATAAACAGATAATTTAACAATAATAGAAGCAAACAAAAAACAGCATCTGTTTACAGGCTTGTCTGAAAAATGTTTAGAAAAATGAAAATAAAATATAGCCTTTCCTAAGGAAGGGTGAATTTCAAGCAGTTCCAGTGAGATTCTTTTCTATTACCCCACAATTCATAAAAAGGATCCTTTTTTTCAATGAGCATGCACAGTGGGAATAGAGGTAATCATCTAGTAAAAGTCAGAGAACAAGTCATGTTCCATTATACTTATGAAATTGATGATGTGATGGTTTTTAATCATTTCTACAGACCATGATATCCTATTTTTCTACAGCAGTAACACTGATTTTCAGTTACATTGAACTCTTTGAACTAACATGGATAAAATCCTAAAGAGGCAAATATTTCAGTAAAGAATTTCTCCCAATTTTTATTGGGAATTATATCCCAAACTGACTGCTCTTTACGAGATCATCTAATGTACAAGCTCTCTAAGTTGTGCAGCTGTGATACTGACTTGGCAAAGGCAGAATGTAAATACACTGTTCTTATAGATCTTGTATGTGTATATTTTCATTTTGTAGACTAAGTAAAATTATAAGTCACTGGAAATTTTGGAGGTTATTTTTCATTCTTACTGGACTTCTGCACAGTTCCTCATCCATAGCTTTTAAATTACTTTTCAAGCATGAAAGTCATCTCTAACTTTTGCAGAAGAAGATGCTGCTGCACAGAGAGGAACAAACTCTCTCAGAGCATGACAGACCTTCCACAGCTTCCCCACAAGGGGAAGCGGGGCAGGTACTGATCTCTTCTCTCTGGTGACCAGTGACAGGATGTGAGGGAACGGCAAGGAGCTGCATCACAACAGGCTTGGGTTGAATACTAGGAGAAGGCTCTGCACCCAGAGTGTGGCTGGGCACTGGAACAGCCTCCCCGGGGAGTGGTCACAGCACCAAGCCTGACAGAGTTCAAGTGTTTGGACAATGATCTCAGGCATGTGATGCAATCCGGGGGTTGTTCTGTGCAGGGCCAGAGGCTGGACTTGATGATCCTTGTGGGTCCTTTTCTATTCAGGAGATTCTATGATTCAATGATTCTAGATGCCAGCAATATTGTTGTTTGAAAAAAGGTAGATAAACTCAGCTTTAAAGACAATTTATTTTTCATTGATACTTAAGCTACACACACAAAATGTGGAAGCTTACCTGAGTAAACTGACTTGCATGTCCAAAATTATCATCATTATCTTTAAACACCTTAACATCTTGAGTGTTAACGTACCCAATTCCATGTACAATAGTGTGAACAAATAATTAGGAATGTAATGGTGATCAATTAAATGTTTCATTACATATGTCAGCATGAAAAAAATTATGAACCCTGTTTACAAGTCTGAGAGGTAGGACAGACACTGGTTACAGGTATGGATATATTGCTATTGCTAAACGGGTACTGCTCAGACATCTACTTCTTATACATGGTATTCTTCTAAACTATTGCCACATAAATTACTTTTCATATGAGAAACAGACATATGCAGTGTTCACTTTATGGCTGTATCATCAATCAAAATGTGTCTCATTCCATATATAACTACCTTTGGAAATCACTATTATGTTTCATACTTGGTCTAAATTTATAACCTTTAATTTCCCTGTATGGCTCAGGATACTCTATTAATTTATACAGTGCTTTGTTAGTATGTTTCATAAGTGCCTAGAAATTGCTTGTTTAATGGAAAATGTAAGCCTTGAGATGTGACCTTGCATAAATTTCTTTTCTCTGTAAGAGTAGGTGGCTCACCTTTTGTTATTTTTTCTCAATTACATAAACACATGGGTTACTTCTATGGCTAAGGTCTTAGAAACACTAGAAAAAATTAATGTAAAATATTACTAGGCCTTCTTGCTACCCTCAAAATTGTATTTAGACCACATATAAAACAGCCAAAATTTGGATTTGCTAGGACACCCTTCTGCAAGACTTTTTTAAATTTCAGATATTTCAAGTCTGTAAGTTGCTCTTATGTTTTTGGAATGCAAATGAATTCTAATTTAAGGACAATGGTAGATTCAAACGTAAGAAAATGTCCATGTGTTTTTGATGATAGCTTACGTACTAGACAGTGCCAAAGATTTGAAACCCTATGTTCCAGGGAGAAGAAAAGCCAAAAAAAAACTGCACCAAAAAAATAACTCCGACATTGGCAGATTTTTGTAAGAGGGAAGAACGGAGGGTTCTAGCAAGGTGAGTGTTAAATATAGCAAAAATGCTCTTACTTTGATTGGGCCATTTTGCACAAAATCTGAAAGGATGTTAATGACCACTAATAGTGAAGGGCAATGAAACAATTAGACACTTCTATTTAAATAATTCATTTGCATTCTGAAAAATGATCAGTCATCAACTTTACAAGCTGCATCTCAATCACTTCTTCTGACACTACTGCACTATATTTTTCCATTTTCCTTTTTCGCTCAAGATGAAAGTCATGAGACAATTGTGATTTTGTTCTGTGCATTGCAAAGTACTTTAGTGGTAACTGACATGAGTACTGGGAGCTTTGTGTGGGGAGAGAGGGAGAAGGGATAAGGGATAAGGAAGAAGAGAAGTTCTGCGCAGGGAAAGAGAATAGAAGTAATGCATTTTTTTCTGTGAGAGTAAATAGTTCTTTCTGCTTCAGGACAGAATAATTAATCATTCCGTCAAAATCAAGAGGATCTGCTGGTTCACTATTGTAGAAACATCTAGCTACACTGAAATTAGAATTTTAATGGATGAGTTTGGAGAAGTTTTCAAAGCTATTTGAATTAGCAATAACTAAAGAGATAGGAAAAGCATATGGTTTGGAAACATTTATTGTAGAACTTCCAAGTCCTTCACACTCTGATCTGAAAAGAGCCAATGTGAAACAGCAAATGGGGATACCCTTTACCCTCTGCGTAGGGAACATATTTGGGACATGTGAGGAACACGAGGAGCAGGAGTGAAGTGTGACGTGCTTCAACAAGCACCCTCCAGCCTAATGGCTCCTGGAAAGCAAAGGACTCATTTACACTAGGATAGAAGCAGGGATCAAGTGGAGACCAGGAAATGGAAGGGAATATAAAAGCAGCTTAGAGGTAGTCTGAATCTGGGTCATACAGCACTGCTGTCTTCTGCATGTTTTTTTTCCCATCTTTTGCTGCTATTTAAAGGGGTGTACTCCATAGACTGGCAAGTAGTTAAAATTCTAGGTTTACATACTCTGGTTTCTTTTATTTACAACTTGGTATGTCTGAATATTTGATAGTCCTGATCCTTTGGATCCTTAGCACAACCACAGATCAGCTGGTGACTGATGACTGTAGCTGTAACTTCAGTAATTCTAAGACCTCTGGAAAAAAAACCTGTTGGGACATACAACTCCTTGTTCTTGCACTGCTGTTTGCTATTTTTACATGCCAGGATGCACCAAGAATTAAACTGCATATTTTAGGGCATGCCAGCATACAGTGTATTAATTGGGTTGATTATTCTTTGTGTTCAAGGAACAGAGCCAATTGCATTTCCCTTTTTTTTTTTTTTTTTAATTTTGCCTCCTTCTTTCTCTATAGTGAAATGTACAAGGGTAGCTTGTGAATTTCTCCAATTTTTATTATTCAGGAGGATAATTGGATTAAGCGGCTAGAATGAATTAGAATGAGTTCTTTGATAACAGTGTTTTCTTGAACCATAGTAGATTTGAGGCAGTGGAAATGTAAGGACTTCATTCAACAATTTGCTAAACATTGTCTTCTGACAGAAAATCCTAATGAACCTCAAAGAAGTTGCAGAAAGTTGTCATCTCCCAAGGATGGAGTCTCTTGACATAATGCAGGAATGAGACCCCAGAAAATATTTCGAGGAAAAGAATAGTTTACTGATTTACTTAGGATTTTATTTATTTTACTTTTTCTTTAATAGTCTTCCAGTTTTCTTTTGAACCAGTTGATTATTAAGCAGGTGTAGATGCTGTGTAGAAGAATGATGAAACATGGGAGAATATTTTAGCATGTGAAAAAACCACATAAAATAGTTAAATGTCGGTGAAGCCAGAAATACAATGCTGCAAATGATCTGGAGAAAAGGTGAACAAAGGAAAACTTTGTAAGCTTATATCAGACACAGAAATAGCTAAAGAGTTTAATCTCTATTTTGGATCAGTGATGTAAATGAATTAAACAGCATGTTATCTTGTTACTGTCAGAAGCAAACCAGAATATTGATGGAGGAACAACATGTTGCTGAATACTGCTGATGCATAAATGACAGATGGATCTCCAGCTAGGGTCCATTGGAGGACAGGACAGCAGAGACACAGGTGGCTGATCCCTTGCTGCATCTTTGCATGTCTTCCCAGCTTGGTCTGCTGCCTGTCTGGCCACACTGAACTCTGGTGCACCAGCTGCACCCACCAGAGTTGACATGGCATGGTTTCTGGAGACAAGTTGCTTATATTACGTGTTTTGTATAAGCTCACACGGGTGTGGCTAAGAAGACCAGTGTTATCCTGGGCTGCATTGGGAAAAAGCATTGCCAGCAGGTTGAGAGATGTCATCCTACCCCTCTACCCAGCCCTGGTGAGGCACCACATGGAGTGCTGTGTCCAGTTCTGGGTTGCTCAGTCCAAGACAGACGTGGAGCTTCGGGAGCGGGACCAGTGGAGGGCAACAAAGATGATTAAGGGACTGGAGCATCTCTCTCATGAGGAAAGGCTGGGGGAACTGGACCTGTTCAGCCTTGAGAAGAGACAACTGAGAGGGGACTTCATCAGTGTCTGTCAGTATCTGAAGGGAGGGTGTCAGATACCAGTCTCTTTGCAGTGGTGCTGAGTAGTAAGACAAGCGGCAACAGGCAGAAACTGATGTACAGGAAGTTCTGTCTGAATAGGAGGGAGAATTTCTTAACAGGTGACCAAGCACTAGAACAGATTGCTCAGACAGGGTGTGAAGTCTCCCTCACTGGAGGTATTCAAGAACTGCCTGGACGCAATCCTGTGCAATGTGCTCTAGGATGATGCTGCTTGACCCCACCATGGTCCCTTCCAACCTGACACATTCTGTGATTCTGTCTTATCTAATCCATTTTCTTACTCAATTTCCAAATTTTCTGTATATGTAACCATGAGTAGATATTTGTATTTGTGTCACTTTTCTTTGCCTACATTGATTATAATGATGAAAATGTGATAGCATTCACTCATATAGCTACTTCTGCTTTTGTTATTTTCTACAAACAATGTTACTATGAAGAGTAGCAAAATCTATGTTTAGGAATATACAAGGTTTTTTTGTTTCTTTCTTCATAAATTTGTTTGGGTTTTTTTGTTGGAAAATGTTATGACTGGTATCCTTTTGAATGTTATTTAAGGTCTAATTAAATATTTTTGTCTCAAGCTTTAAGTTACCTCAGAAAATATAATGATCAATACACATGAATTTGAATATTTTATTTCCAAAATTCTGTCATATTTAATCATATACTTCTTTTACAAGCGCTTTCTGAATTAGAGAGAATCTTGAATCATGAGTATGAACATTCTGAAATATGATGTTTGGAATTTGGCCAAATTTCTGCCTATTGCTTAATGCCAAGAGCCGATCTGTTTTTAATTTGCTGTGCTGAAATTTCTGGTCACAAAAGCTTTTCTGTCTTGTCTATCTAGAGTCTTCCCAACATAATCTGAGTTCTGCAGAGGGAGACAAGTGGAGGAAACAAGCACAGGCCATCTAGGTCCAAAGAAGTTTTCTATCGCACTTCAAAATTAAGTGACTTAAATTGGGCTTTAATTTGCATGTTAGATTTAATATTGTGCTCATTACATATTAATTAAATAGCAATGGATCATTACCAGTCCATTTAATGGGGTGTAACAATGGCTGCATATGAAATATGCAGACATTACTATTACACTGTCCTTAAACCTCAGTAAATATCCTTGAATAATTGCTAGTGCTTCAGCAATACACAGTTGCTAATGCACCTCTACATCAATTCATTGGTGTAATTGATACAAGCAGGTACCAAGTAGCTTCCAAGAGGCTGTGTTCCTGCCCTTCTACATAATCACTGAGAGCATTGTAAGGTTGCTTCTTCTTATTATTTTTAAATCTCTTTAAATGGCATGAACACTATGGCAAAATGACTAGCTTGTATTATTTCAAGACTAGAGGTACCAGACAAATGACTTCTCTCTTCCTTTAATTTCAACTGACTTATGTCTGGGCAGGTGACTGACACAGAGAAAATGACTTCTTGATTGCTGGCTATTTCTCACTTTGTAAGGACAAGTGACTTTCTTGTGGCAGTACTGTAAATATTTCTGCCAAGTGAAGTTTGGTTTTAAATAGGCAGCCTTTTAACTGATGTTTCTGCCTTGATTTTGGGAGTTGTCACCTTCACACCATTTAACAGTAACTGGAGTTGAGGTTAAAATATTGCTTATATAAACCTCAATCTGCCAGTACCATGGGTTTCCTGGTGATGCAGTACTTAAGCAGTACCACCTTAGCCAAGTTACTTTCAGTCAAGAAACCCCAGTCAAGACTTTTCTTCATATATAGACTGGAGTTGTATAGATAAAGTAAGATGGAATGGACTCAAATAATAAATTAACCTTTCTTTCATGAATTTAAGTACTGATATTTTTCCTGCTCTTTTCTAATTAAACTTATTTATTTCTAGTAAATGGACATCTTTGCCTGCCTTACCTAGTTAGATGTGGTCCAGCTCATAATCTTTTTATTATTCAATGTTTCTATATGCTTTTGATCTTAATTTTTTGTAAATGATTTCTTACTGATCCGAAGAAGAAAACAGTTTTCCTGCCTCTGTCTTCACTTTGTGAGTGATCCCAAATAAAACCTACAAAACCAAAACTGTAGTTGGAAAGAAAATAAAATTTTCTTTCTTCTCTTCTTAATAGAGAAAGATGTCTTATTTTTTGTATTTTGTACAAGAGAAATGGGGCGGGGCGAGAAAAATTTTGGGGGCGATTTGAAGTGTTACAAGAAGTCAATCAGTTACTTATGGCCAAACTTCTAAATATTTATTTGTATGTTAGTTTATTTTCATGCTCATAGTTGTCTATCAGAATATAGATTTTTGTGCAATACAATTGCTATCAACCTAGTTGACTAAAACTTTGAGGCAAAATAAAACAAGGGATTTCCTGCCAGGAACAAATCAGGGGAATAAATGGCCAGGAGGCCAAATTCTTGCCTAATTTATATCCTGTAAAACATCACAGAGTTCAGTGTTGCTGTATGATTAATGATTTCTATAGTTAATGGGGCTGTACTAGCGTAATGAAGAGAAAAAATATGGTCCATTAACTTTCATGGAGTGACACTGACCATATATTAGTGCAAGTCTGTGGCCTTATCTTGTGCAAACTGATCAGGGTTTTCAAGACTATCTGTTGATTTATTATTTATGCATTTCAGTATGAAATATGTTAAAACAAAGCTATGTAAACCAATGTCTTACCTTCAGTAGTAGCTAGTGCCAGACTTTCAGAGAAAGAAGTAAAACAGAAAAACTAGCAAACTGTTCCAAACTATTAGAGAATGGTATTGCCCTCTAGTCTCAGTTTTTATGCCTGCTTCTATGTCTAGGCCCACGTCTCATACATTTTTAGCCAATATAATGTAGCAATTTGAACTCATACTGTTCCTCATAGATGTATTACATGCTGGTTTTTTTTCATGAAAATCAAAGCTCTTCACATTGAAACACGTAAGTACTGAATAATTTGGAGGTAACAAGAAAGTTTTATTAGGGATGGCTAACCTTCTTTCAGTCCTTGTGCCTCACCAGAAATGACCTTTCAGTTTACAACTTTCTGTTGGCCTTTTCATTTTGACAAGATCTGCTCTATCTTGGCTTCTCATGTAAACACTGCCTATATAAATTGTCTGTGGGAAGATGGTATTTTGTCACTTTCTGACAGGCTTTGACTCCCTAACCATGACTCACTTGACATAGAAAATGAGCTGGTCAACACAAAATGACAGTTTCCAAAGCCATGTCTTAGTATGATAAAAATAGAGGTCTTCTCTCAGTTGTGTCCAAAAATCTGATAGATGTTTGACTGTAGGTAAATTTTAAGAGTTGCTGAGGAGGCTGATCAGCCTGGACTCATCTTTGAACTCTGTTGCCTGCCCACAAGGTTGTTGTTTGTTTTGTAGGTTAATGGAAAACACTTGAGAGCAGAGACTGTCTAGGTGGAATACGCAGAATGATGGGTTTTAGCTCATGAGGTGCATTTCCTATATAAAAATTGGAATATATTATTTACATATATTGTTGTGTGGCTAGCAAAGGTTTTTGATTAAAAAAAATCCAAATTTCTTTTTTTTTTTTTTTTTGTGAATGCTGGTTATCTGGAAGGGTATTCATATTATTATTTTAGTTATGACATTTTTTTCTTAATAAGTTCCTGGGTTTTCTTTTTTTTTTAACAGCTGTGACATCTGTGTTCAACATATGCTTTAGTGATGTGTACATCATAAAAGTTCAAGTACACAATGAGTTAATTGTGACAGCTTTGACTTTTCTATATCCATATGGATGTGTGGAAACTTGCACACATATTTCATAGTGGGAGAAACGTGTGGAAGTGTTGTGATATGAACACAGAAATCTCTCAAGGTTTGTTTTTTTTTCATAGATGTTGACTTGTCAGCATGTGTTTTTAAGTACAGGTAAATGAATAAAGGCAGCTTTGTATACATTCGTATAGCAACAAGCAAAAAACCTGAAAAGAACACTTGCCTTCTTTATGCTCTTAAATGTGCTCTTGAAGCTAGTGGTTGCTGTGCAGGTACTGAAAAAAATGAAATTGGTAGAAAATAAGAGAAGCAGAGGGAGGGAGAATGCAACTAAGAAAAGACTTCATAACAGAAATTCAGAAAATAGATGAAGTGTTAGTGAGGTAAGGAAATAGAGGAATGCAACTCCAGATGTTAGAAGCAGGAAGAGAGATGGTCCTTTCAATGATGGCAACTAGACCATGTGAGAGTAAACGATGGAAATCAGTTTTGCACTGGGGAAGAGCATACTAAAGATAATTGCTGGAGTTCTCGCAAACATTTGTTTCTTCTTTCTATGCAGTATCTGCATTACTTCATCTGTAGAACAGTCCCAGCAGATGCAGTACTGGGGACATCCAATTTTCAGAAGACTTTTCTTCTATATGTCCTTTTTTCCCTACTAAACTAGTGGTGGGATGCTTTACAGCTTAAACACCCATGATCCAGCCTTTCTGTGGGATCTTGAGGCATTCCTTAAGCCTAGATCTAGCAGAAACTTTTCATAAGCTTTGGAGCCTGATTACAGAACTAGAATTCTTAAAACTCCTGCTCAGAGACTGTCTAACTGCAGTGCCATACAAGATTTGCACACTCTTTGTTCCTGATGTTAAGAATATGCACACTAGGTTTTCCTGTGATTCACAGTGAGAAAGGCTGAGGTGGCTGGGTAGGTTTTCACGTACTGAGGATTAGGTGATGTTTTCTCAATGCCCATTAGACTACTGCATCTTCACACATTTTATTTGCTATTGTGACTCCCGGAGTGAGATTTTAAGCTCTGCTTACTTATGCAGTGTTTGTGCTGCTTAATGCACTCTACAAATGGCTCTGATTCTATGGTGGCGATTAAGCATCCAGATATTTCTGTGCATCTGGGTATTGGGCTCCCTGTGTCTCACTGCCAGTCTGTAAAATGAAGACAAGTTTTTTGCACTAGAAATAAATCAATTTCTGAAGTAAACCAGACGTATTCCTAAAAGTATATTTATTCTTTCCTTGAGCTATTTGGAAAATTTTAAAAAATCCTTTTCTTTTCATTCTTGAATACTATGAAAGTATACAAAAGTAAAATAAGTCAGACATAGCAGACAAATAACCTGTGGAGTGCTACAGTGTGGTTTTTTTTTTTTAATTATCACCAACACACTAAATAACCACTAGTATAAGTTTCAACTGACGGATAAGTGGATTCCACTGGGGTAAACTTATACAGAATAATAGGAATGATCATAGGTGCTCTGGAAGGTCAATAGGGAATACCTTCATTACTTGAGAAATCCTTCCATTTAGGTTTTGAGATCATAATTGGAGAGACATGCCTGATTTACTGTTGGACCCACTGCATTCGTTCTATGTTTAAGCAGAGTTCAACTTTCAGGCCTGGAAATTGGCAGGCTTTGACAAAGTAAATGAGTTTCTTAAGATCAAGGACATATAGTTATATATTTCAAGTAATCTTTGTTCTCTTGCTCACTCTCTTTGTGTTCAGGGCCCTACAGTATGATTTATTGGGGGGCAGAAGACCAGATGAATTAATACTAATGTCTCACAATGTTGTTCAGTTAGTTGTAAATTGAATCTGTGGCATTAAAACTGATGACAGTAAGCATGGCAAAAATTAATAGTAGTGCTAATTACATTTCAATAAATTAACTTTATAGTCTTTCAAACAGCCTTTTACTAAGGCAAGTGAGCATCAGCCCCATTAACTGTGGGACAAGACCATTATAAATCAGAAAAGCAAAATGCCACATAGAAAGAAAGCTAGGAAGATTTTTCTAATGGTCTTTTCCCAAAACATATCATGACTCTAGACTAAGCTGCATCAGGTAGCGTTCTGTTTCAGTAATGAGTGGGAGATCTAATAAATTAGCCATAGATACAGACTGTCCATGGAAAACATGAAAATTACCTGCTGTTTTCTAAACTTTGCTTATTGTGCATCACAAATTTGCCGCTGGAACAATGAAGGAATGATGTAAATATGTCAGGGTTTTTATGTAAACTGTGCTTTGAGGATGACACAGCAAAAAGAGAAATGTGTAAAGATAGAATTCATAAAATATTCAGGTCATCTCTGATTCAAGCATGGGCCATAATTTTAAATTTGCCATATGTATTTCACATCACCTTCAGTGAATTTTGGCTACTGGGATGTTTCCCAGGGCTGAAAACTTTTCTCATTTATTTCACAAACTTTTGGAAAGAAGTGGAAAAAATCCAGACTATGATTTGAAGACACCATATTAGCTGGAGTGTAACTTCATGCAATTAGAGTATACCTTTATTTAATTCATAAAAGTAACTTATGCCTTACTTATTCAGTCTAAAAATTATACAAAGACTGCAGCTTGTGAATCAAAATCACCATGGACTACATGACACAAAAGACACTTGAGAGGCAAAATTGCATGTAATCAGAAAAGCCAAGAGTGCATCAATTGCCGTTTGTGCGTCAGCTCTGTAATCCTGATGTGTGCATGGAAAGAGTACAGGCCAGTCAATCCACCTCCACAAGCATCTGGATAAAGTACCCACTGGCTGCATGAACGTATTTACTCCATTGTGATCTCTCATCCCTTGCTAATTCACTGCAAACCACTAAGCTGCTTGACACAAAGTTGTGTTCTTTTCCCTGCCTTGGTATTTCAAAGTATCTTTTAACATACTCATTCCTACTGGATTGAGCTTTAAGATTCATATGAAGAACAAAATGTTAAAGACCTTTTCACTTCCCCTTCATTGTATTATATGTATTTTGAGTTCAGCATGTATTCAACTCTATTTTTATTTGTTTCTTTAAGTACTTAGAATTCTTTTTTTTTCTTCACTCATCAAAAGCTGTCAGCTGCTACACAAGCTTCTCTCTCACAACCAGAGCCAGCTCTGCCAATTGGAACTGTGCACACAGATATTTAGAAAAATCAGGCAGACAGTTTTATGGACACTGAAATATTGATAAGATAGGATGAGAGGAATATTTTCTAGTCTGTCTAGACTGTTTTTCTAATTCTAATACAAACCGCCAAGTATACATGTGGATAGCTTGCTCTCTGTTCTATTTTCAGTGTGTAGCCTATGAAAAAGTTTTCTATGCTGTTAAACAGATTTGCTGAAGCTGCAAGGTCTGGTCAGAAAAGAGCATGCCATGACTAAATCTCTAATTGCTTTTGATGGAAGTCTGCAGAAGGAACCCTAAGCAAACTGTCCTCACCAACCTGACTGCATTCCAGCTACCTATGCTCTAACTGTGCTATTTTGTAAAATTGTATAGTGACTCCTGCTTTCAAGTCACAGCCTAGAGAGATCTGAGACATGCTATAGATAGTCAGGAGGGAATTTAGAAAGGATGAAGTTACCTTACTTGTCATTCTGGAATATTCTCCAGAGTAAATAGAGTCAATATTCTCCATAGTCATGGTAAGTTCAGGGATGTTATAGACTTGATGATGTTGATGAGCTAAAAGACAGCGATTGCTTTTGTTAATAATCATCCATCAGCGATTATAAATAACAAACATTGAATACTGAGACAATACTATAATTTAAAGAGGACTCCAGCTAATGTAACTCCAACATATAAACTGCATAAAAATAAGATTAAATGAAAACTAGATTTCATTACAGTATTTCTAGAATACATTTTCTACATTTTCCAGATACATTTTAGTTCAAAAATTTATCTCAGTTGCCAACAGCACAAATGATGCAGAATTGCATTACAATGTACTTAGAAACCAGATACTGAAAAAGATTGCATATTTAAATATCATACAAATACAAATACAAATAATAATTTATTTTCAAAAAGCTTAATTAAACAAACTGTGCAATTCAAAATAACTGAATTATATTTCTAAAAAGATCATTTATGGATGCATACAATCATTGCTAACATTGTCTTTGCTTGATAAAATAGCTTTGTTTAAAATAAAGCTGAAGTAAGCCAGAGAAGCAGTATCTCAAACTCTCAGACACAAGTGGACAAGCAGAAGGGGAATTTTCCTCACTTTACTAATCTGAATTATTCATTCCTAGCTCTAGATTTCCTTTTCATTTAAATTCAAATTTTCCTTAGCATGGTTCATTTTGATGTCTCATTTTTGATGACCTATTGATCTCTGGTGGAAGAAGTCCCTTTTTGTCTGTCAGCCTTTTTCATCCATTTGATCAGAGTAATTGTCACCCTCACCAAGGTCAAGGGCCTGCTGCTAGATAAAATCAGCATTTATATAGAATCCTTGGGAGGTCAACCATCTTCATCTCTCAGCAAAGGGGAAATAAGTGGCAGAATTTATTTATAGTCCTTTTCTTTTTTCCTTTGTTAAACGCTAAATGGGCCAGATTCTTAAAAGAATTTGGTCATGAAAAAGTAGAGCAGATGTCAAACACATGGCCTTGTAAGAGTGTGCAGATCTGCTATGCTGTTTCATGTTGCCACAAAGGTAGGAACTGCTCATAGAAAAGGATTAGATGAGCCGTTTGTGTTCAGTACTGAGGTTTTGGTGGGTTTGACAGATTTTAGTATCTGAGATCCTCTTTGGTATATAAGGCATAATTAGGTAATCTGGACCTGGAAATGAATTTTTGCTTTGGATATAGCCTAGCATTAGCACAGTAATTTTAAGGTTCTTAAGTGAAAAATGCTCTGTAACTGTAAATTGCCTTATTTTAGCTCAGATATATTTCTGGCTTATCTAGTGCATATGTTCACCTTTGCTGCACAGAAGAAAGAAAAATTTAAATAACTTTGCACCAGCCTTGCTACAGGCCTATCTAGTCTTAGCCTTCAGTGTTTTCAATAGCCTTGTATTAACGAAGACAAAAATAAAACTGAAAAGTTGTGTTAGGCTGGCAGCAAAGTGCTGACTGATGTGTTCTGGGGAAGGTTCTTCAAACTCTGCTTTGAGGAGCAAATTGCTGGTTGGGCAGACTTTTAATTTTCTTGGCTTACCTCCTCTGATCTGCAGCATTGAACTTCTCATGTGTATTTAGGGAACAATTTATCATATTCCCTCTAAAGGAGGGTATACATTGCAGAAGAAGATAGTTTTTATCTCAGTGAATTGTTGTTACACTATACAGAGATCCACTGATGAAATTTTTATCTGTTTGTGTTACAGGTATTTCTTCAATACTTTTCCAGAGAGACAGCAGAACAAACAGAGACAGGGCATATAATTAAATACTATTTGTTAAGTTCTGAACACACAGCCCAGATTTTGAAAGTGTGGATTGAATATTTAAGAGGGTAAATACAGTATCAATTTTTTATTTCCACTTTATATTGTCTCATTAGTTTCACATGTATACCCGTGTGTTTACAGACAGGTGGAGTATTTGATTTATCTTTTTATTAAAGTCCTGCAGTGAAAGCTCAAACAGTATGAAGTAGTTAGATTAATCTTAAATCCTTTCTGATCTATCTTTCTTTTTTCCCCACAATGATCTTTCCCTCTTGAGGAAGACAACCTGCCTTCTTTTTCCTCTTATAGTGTCTTTGCCTATATTAAGACAAATATTGCTGAATTTTGACTGTTTAAGCATTCACAAATTCAAGATTATCTAAAAGTCTTGGACAGTCAAAAAACCTTAAAGAATTTTTTTAAGTGCAACAATGCATCAAAGTGCATATAATTTACATCAGTGGAACTACCCTTTAGACATTAGGTCACATTCAAGATACTTTATATCACTCAGGATAGCCTATATTTACAGTAGGCTTTATCAGTCATATCTTAAATAAGACACTCAGTACATTAACTATCATTTGTTAAAGACTTATCAGCAAGGGTCCTTTATTACATTATAAATTATTTAAATATTAATTCAGTCTTCTCAAGGTTTCACATTAACCCATTGCTGACATTAAAAAGCAAATTTGGATACTAATTTTGTATATAATATATAATTGCACAGCTACAATTATGAAGAAGGAGTTTAGCTTATACTAACTGGCAAGGGAAATATTTCAGTCACTATAGATTCTGGAGCAGCAAAAGAAGTGGCAGATGTAATCCAAAATATCAAACAGAAAATTATTTTGAAGTATCCATTGGTGACTTCTCAGATGTTATTTATTTATTTCTGAGCATCTCTGCCCAGTAAATTTCATTTACTAGCTCTTTCATTTTCACTTCTCTCTAATGATAACTGCCTGCTATTGATAATTAATCCAGATAACGACGCTCCTGGATATGATGCCACATCTCTGGACGCTGAAGTGTGTCCAACAGGCCATTAAAATCCCATTAAATCTTTATTCACCAGTCTCAAATTAAAAATAAACACTGATGGTACATTGGAGAGAATACTGATTTCACTGACCTTGCAATGCACCTTCCAAAAATTGTAGCAGAGAGGACTTTCATGTCACAAACTGAGATTATATTTTATTTATTTCTGTTCCAGAGCAAATACGAGTTCTCTTTTAGTTCTTGGACCCTGAGAGTTCAGCTTGTAATCTGCTGCCCAACTAAAGTTTAACATGCTCTCATGCAGCATGGGGGGCATATCTTTTCCTGTGGAACTTTTTATATACTCCTTTGTATCAGTCCAGAAAACCAATCCCTCCTTAAGGATCCAATTTCAATCTTCATAATTAAAGTTTACCTACATATGTCTCAGTCTAAAATCAGCTAATTTATTTCCATTTTCTGTTATCACAATGTTTCCTGCTTTCGCTTTCCCCAATATTTAATTTTTAAAATTTTTTCACTTATTTCAACCTTGCTCTTCCAGACAGTTGCTTCAAAGATACATCTCGTTTCTCTGGGTTTATTCTTGTAGAAAAAGTTGTCCTTTAAACAGAACCAATTCCTGTCCCTTTTTCTGTCTTTTCCTGTCCCTCTCTCTCTAGTTTGTTCCATTCTTTAATGATTTCTGGAATCATGTCACCATCTAACCATCTGACAACCTAATATTTGATCTTTAGCATTTCTCATCTCTTAGGGGCTGCAAGATTGGAGTGTTGTTTTATCTCAGGAGTTTGCTAAAGGAGCATCCCATAGAAAGAAATCTTTAACTAAGTGCAACTGCACATTCCTAATTAGCAGGTGTCATGTAGGGTTGTTTTAAGATGTGCTCACAAATTTTGAGTGAAGCAAACTGGATCGTAAATCAGAGACCATTTATTTGTGCTGTGAGACTTTTTAGCTCCTTCTTTTCTAGCTATGTAAGAATTTTTCTTTTGTCATCATTGAAAGTAGCTCAAAGATGCTATAAGACAACTTGTATAAGGAAAATGTTAAAAATTAATAATGGCAGCTTGTAATTTTTGTATTTTCTTATCTGCCTATATTTGCATGACGAGTATGATGAGACACTCTTGGGGTACTGGACCAGATTGAGAGTGAAAAATCTAACATAACGTCATCCATATCACATGTTGGAGACACCCCTTGAGGTGCCTGGCAGACAAACTAAACCCCTATCTCTGTCAAGGGGTGGATTTTTATTCTACTTTTAGAGAATCCAACAGTGACTTTTTGTCCACAGAGTATTTCTGCCCAAGAGAATAGTGCAGCGGGAAACAACACTCACAGTACAGATTTGAAGACTTTGGTGAAAAAGACACCTTTTTATGGGCAAGCAAAAAGGTAATTTTTTTATAGGCTAGGCTACACTGCTGGGCTCTCCTCATGCCCAGCTGGAGTGCAGGACACTACAGTTTGGATCAGGAGGGAGTCATGGGCAAAACCAGAAAGAGCTAGATGTTTAGAAAATACACCCTGCACAGGAAATTGAAGGATCCAGACTAATCTGACCTAAGAATGGAAGATTCAGGGGAAGGTGGAAAAATATTTGGACTAAGAATGGATACCAAAGAAAAATAAATAAGAGGCTCTTTATAATGACAATGGTTAAGAAACTGTCCCAGTTTTGGAACACTGGGACAGATCATATTATCTGTAGAGGATGTGGAATCTCCCTTGGAGACTTTTAAAAGGAGCTTGGACAAATGACTGAGAAAAAACTGTGGTAAAGTTGGCTTTGAATTTTTAATAGAAATTCACAAATCTTTTTGGGTAAAAAAACCCATAAAATCAAGCACCCCAAATGCTACTAAAAACCTACAAGTGTGTTTTTGCTTACTGGGAATGCAAACCAGCCCAAACTTTGCAAGGCTTTTTTTTCAAATTTAGAGGTTATTTGCATAGTATGATTTATTTAAATTGACACCTATAATGTCATGGTTAGTTATCCTGAATTTCAAATGTACTGCTGTCCTAGAATTGACAGTATATTGACTGACTCTATGTCAGAAGAGCAAGCTGATGCTACCCTTTTACCCAGTGTTAAGGCTATCCACCCTTATCCTTGGTAATTAATTTCTGCAGTTTATTTTTACTGAGCACTTTTCCATTAGCATACCACAACTGGAATAATACCCTAGTCTGATCCTTTCTTCCTCCATCTCTGCTTTTGAAGTCCATTGAAAGGCTGATGAAAAATATAACAATAACCACAAAAATAATTTAAAAATATGATGATGATAATAATAGTAATTTTAAAATCTCACAGAATCAAACCCCAGGAGGAAAAAAGTTTTAGACCATTTTTTCTGTGGACAAGGGACAAAGTAACTACTCCTTCTAACTGTGGTTTGCTATACATTACATAGGCTTTTTATATTTATAGGTGAGTTTCTCTGCCCCTTACAGGCAAGTGAGAATTCATTGATGCTAATGAGTCAGATAAGTATATTTCAAACAAGGCAGTTTCACCAGGACTATTTCTGCAGATGAGATTGTGAGCAACAGAAACTCTTTGGAATGAGAAAAAAAGTTATTAGAGAAAAAAGTTATTAAAGGAAAAAAGGAAAAAGAAGAATGTGGTAGTATTCTTGTCAGTGATCTTTTAAAAATAGCTTACTGTTTGTTCCTATTCATGCATGCAATCTTTTGTCTTCTGCAGTTTGTCAGGATTATTTGAAATGAAAATCCTCTCAGATTCTTTACCTTCTCCTTGTCTTGTGCATTGCCTGTAAAAATAATAAGAGCACCATCTATTCAATCATTCAAGTTATTAAAGATAAAATGAAGTTGCACCAAGCTCAGAACAGAATTGTCTGGGGCTCTAAAACCTCTTCTAATCTGACATTTCTCAACAAATTGTAATTATCAGGTGACTGTGGTTTTGCAGCACATGTGGGATCTACCTGACACCTTCATGTAGGTCTCTCAGCACACTTTTGGAAATACTATATGAAGCAATGGCAGAGAGTTGTTGAAACTCAAATTTAAAACAACTAATATTTCCTCTTTATTTATAATAGAATAACAGATTACGTAAGGAATTTTGATTGGTTTGCCACAATCTCTTCCTGATAAGCCCACACCAACTGCTACTAATCTCCTATCCTTTTTAAGCTTACTAGAAATAATATGATTAATTTGTTCTGGTAAGTCTGTACCACTTGAGCTCCTAATTTTCAACATTTTCTTGGCTTTGTTTTTTTGGTTTTTGTTTTCTTAAATATAGGTACTCTGGTTAGGAATCATACTAAATAGGTTTAAGCAATTTATATCATATGGGAGTATAGTTGCCATAAGTTAGAATAATGCTGCATCTATTTTAATGTGAATTTCTAACTATTTGTCACTGTGCTCATTTATGTTAACAGTTTCATTGCTTCTGGTATTCTCAGTGAAGGCTAATGCTAAAGAGACATTAGACTCCTGGAGTTTGCACTGTCTTTTACAAAATAACCTTCTGCAGAAATTTCTCACCAGTGCAGAAAAGCCCTTTCCTCTCTGTTGCATGGAGGAAACACTTAGGCTTGATTTTAGTACTAATGTGCTTGAAAAATGCATTAATATTTATTTTTATGCCACTTGGAAGTTGTTTTAGAAACTATATAGAGGAGAAGCTAGGGTGGGTGACAAAATACATGGAGATACTGATTATTTTCCCAGGATCTGTTTGTTCCTTGTGCTCTATCAGGTAAGAAGTCTTCAGGTTTCTCTGCATCTCACTCTGCCAGATTTGGCTGTGTCCCTGTGGAGCTGAATGGTAAGCTTGAGGAAATTTTAAGTTTCTGGGGAACCTGAGGGAACCTAGGGAACACCTCTTCTTAAAGCAACTGGACCAGAGTTTTTTGCCTATGAAATAATCTTTGAAATATTCTCTGCTTTGCTTATGTGTGAAAAAAAGTGCAGGGAGATGGAAAAAAGAAAAGCAAAAAAATTTTATGTGTCAGGGCATACTGTATGGTACCTCTATGATATTTCTATATACATATACATTATACATTATACATATTGTCAGGTTCCTAGAATGATAGAAATATAATGAAAGAAAATCTCAAACTCAAATCTTTTTCTGCATGACCCATCATCTTTTTTGTTTTGCTATCATCCTTGGCAAAATTGGAATAATTAGATGTCAATGACTGTGTAGGAGTTTGACAGATGAAATAACTTACTTAAGAAGGTAAATTTATCTAAAAGCAAAACTGGGAATGGAGTCTCACACAGAAGAAAAAGAGTACATAATAAACAAAGCTTACAGAGGAATTTCCTGTCTGCCTTGCTCCAGTGCAAATCATGAGAAACTTGACAGATGTGGACTGATATTTTTTTTCAGGGTTTTTTGTCTTCCATGTATCCACAGGATCTGGTGTGTAAACACCTAGGATTAGATTAGGATCTCTTCTTCAGCTAGTACAATGCCATATGTCTCATCCTGATATTTATGTGGACCTCAGTGTCACCGAGCAGTTCTGCTTTGGGAGTATTAATTGTTTATGGCTACGCTTTCTCCTTACTGTCTTAGAATCAGATACCAGCACTTAGAAAATCCACTATATGTACCACATGTATTTTTTCATTATGTGATCTTATGTGCACTCTTTTTACATTTCTCACTTTTTTAAACTTTTCATTAGCTTTTGTTGAGCATAGTTTTACCAGGAACTTATTTTGCAGCATGAGTTCAACCAAGCATTTCAGTAATCTTTAATGAGAGATAAGTATTTATTCAATGGGATAAAGAGGAAATCCTTGTCTAAGGTCAACCTCATAGCAAGCACTTTTGATTTTGGCCTGGTTAGGTCAGTTGCTTAAGAGAAAAGAATAATAAAAACCATTTTAAAGTTACTTTCCCATAGCATGCTATAGCAAAGTACATTTGGACTCCAATGAAAGGCACATTAACAAAATCAGTTAGTGAAGAACAGGTTTCTAGGAGAAAAAAAAGAAATTTTCCATCAGTGGAAATGCTGGTAGAGTAAAGGTGTTGTTGTAGAGGGAAATACTATGATCCAAAAAGTCTTTTTTGTTTTTTTTCATTATTATCATTGTTAAGCCAATATTTTGTTTTCATGAGAAGAAAAACAGTGTAAGGGTTTCAGGAAAAGAAAACTATGGCATATCATAAAGTTATGGCCTGTGAATGTCTCACAGATAAAATTTGTAAATCTGGGTTCTAGTCTATGAATATCCCAGAATGAAATTAAACAGGGAGTGAAAACATAGATAGGGAAAGAAATCAAGGAATACCAAAGGAAACTTGATGTTCCTCTTAAAATCACTCCAGAATATGAAAGGTCTGGCTTACTTACAGAAAGTGCTTGTCTTTTCTGGATAAGGTTGCCAGAAGTCTAATTTAGCAAACAAAGTTAAGTGCTTGAATTAGATGTGTGGCTTCACCTTGAATATTGTAAGCAGTTTTGGTCACTACAATATAAGAAAGATATCACGCTGTTAGAGAGTGTCCAAAGGAGGGCAAAAAAGATGGTGAAGGGCCTTGAGGGGAAGCCACATGAGGGGCGGCTGAGGTCACTTGGACTGTTCAGCCTGGAGAAGACTGAGGGGAAACCTCACTGCAGTTACAACTTCCTCATGAGGGGAAGAGAAGGGGCAGACACTGATCTTTCTCTTGGGACTGAGGGAATGGGCTGAAGTTGTGTCAGAGAAGGTTTAGGTTGGGTGTGAGGAAAAGGTTTTTCACCCAGGAGGTGGTTGGGCACTGGAAGAGGCTCCCCAGGGAAGTGGTCACAGCACCAAAACTGAGAGAGTTCAAGAAGCATTTGGACAATGCTCTGGGGCACATGGTGTGATTCTTGGGGATGGTGCTGTGCAGGGCTGGGAGTTGGACTCGATGATCCCTGTGGGTCCCTTCCAACTCAGCTTATTCTGTGGTTCTGTGACTTGCTCAGATTTAGTAGGCAGAACACAGTCTGTAATATAGGAGATAAAAAAAGTTCTGGCTGAATGTTTATTTTTAGCCTTTTGATTCACAATAAAAAACCAGTATTTCAAGTCTTTGCCCAAGTTTGGGGTGGATGGGAAAGCAACCTTAACATTTTGAAGATTAGTAGACAAAAAATAAAAGCAATAAACACACACACAAGAAGTCCCAAGACAAGCAAGTCAACAATAACTCTCCCCTGCCAAAACCCCCCAAACAATAAACCAACCCAAAATAAAGCTAACAACAACATAGGTATACAAAAATGAGTAACCCTTGAGAACTTATCTGTTAATGACTGGTCACAGAAGACTTAATACCATTCAGTATGTTCTGAAGAAAAATTTCATTATTTCAGATTATTGAACTATGACTTTTTTATTTTAATTGGCTTCTTTGAGAAATTTTCATCCAGTTTTCTAGTGTTGCTGAGTTTCCACTTCAATGGTATAAGCTTCCTCTGCTTCGAGCTACAACCTGTGAATGCTCTGAGTCTGGAAGACTGAAATAATTTTCCAGAAAAAAGATCAAGACAGGATTTTTCCAGTGATCATGTAATGTACTGGCCTTTGAAGCAGAGAGGAAAAGCAGTTGCATAAGATAATGAGAGCAGTAGCTACATCTTGAATCAGTGACATCTTTTCTGCTACCTGTGTGTGTCATGGTTTAACTCCAGCCAGCAACTGAGCCCCACAAAGACATTCTCTCCTTTTTCCATGCTCCCACCCCTGTGGTGGCATGGAGGAGTGAATGAGAAGAGTAAAAGTGAGATAAACTCAGGTGTTGAGTTTAAAAAGTAAATCGAAGGCCCCAGATTCAAGCAAAGCAAACCAAGGAATTAATTCACTGCTTCCCATGGTCAGGCAGCTATTCAGCCATCCCCATGAAGGCAGGGCCTCATCCTGTGCAGTTGTGACTTCGGAAAATACACATCATCCCTCCAAATATCCCCCACTTCTTAGTTCTTCCCCCAGCTTTATACACTAAGCATGATGTGATAAGGTCTGGAATATCTCTTTGGTCGGCTGGAGTCAGTTGTCCTGGCTGTGTCTCCTCCCAATTCCTTGTGCACCCCCAGCCTACTCAATGGTGGGATGGTGTAGGGATGGTGTAGAAAAGGCCTTGACTCTCTGTAAGTGCTGCTCAGCGATGATTAAAACATCCCTGAATTTTCAACATTGTTTCCAGCACAACTCCAAAGCATAACCCCATACCAACCGCTATGCAGAAAATTAACTCTACCCCAGTCAAAATCAACACAATATGCTATACAGGAAGAGAAGGTGAAACCACATAAATGGCATGTGAAACTAAGCATCTCCATAACACAAAAGGTAGCTCTGTAGTCATGACCATTTTCCAATCATGATGTCTCTCTATTTTTACCCTGTTTTCCTGGGGTGGTAGAGGCAGACTTAATAATGAAACTCTGAAATGTGGGGAACAACTCTGGTGGCAATCTAGTGTGATTAGAGTCTGGTTTTGTGAGCATGACATTGTAAGCTCAAAGAATGAGAGATTTTAAAACAAGTAGTTACAGATCTATCAATGTAAGGAAGTAATTATGTGATAACCAAATAGAAAGTTTTATCACATACAGCTCATTTGGGTTTTTAAATAAAAAGACCTTGCCTGTCCCATGTTGGCTTGATGACAATTTTCTGCCTTGTGAAAAGATTTGTGGATTGAAAACCAAAGGCTAGAGAGCAGTGGCTGAGGGGTTGTGCCTGGCAGGCAGGACAATGCTAAGATTTTTATTTCTGGCTTCTTGCTAGGGTTGTTCCAAAGCTGTGAACAGAGGAATTGATAAAAATCTCCATTATTTCTCATGATCCATTAACAGCTGTATCTTCAAGCATCAAGTTAAAAATTGACTATTTTTATCATGTGATTATGATGAACTATAACTATGCTAACCTTGCTATAATTGTTTTAGTATTTTTGGGATATGGGTCCAGAAAAAAATCATGAAGCATTAGGAACAAGAGTGTCAGAATCCTGACAAATTAAATTGGTGAAGTAGGAACTGCTATTACTACTGTTGTTCAAACAACTTCGAACAAAGCATCTGCATCCTGCATTTACATGGAGATGTAAGCACAAAATTAATTGTCAAAAGTTGTCCAGAAGTTGCCTTTAATAAAGATCACTATACAAATACAGAGGTAAGATTATCAGCATGGCACATTGTCACGCTGTAATAAAAGTCTGACATTATTAAAGTGGTGTATAATTTTTTTCTTGACTTTGGTAGTGGCAAATTGTATATCATGCTGGACACAGGCCAGGAATATATTTACTTGATGAGGTCCTTCAGCAGCTGTGCTTTCACTAATGCTACAAGGATAGTAGATGCTTTCCCATTTGCACAATGCAATTACAGACATGTATCTTCATAGTATCCCATTTCTTTTCCTCTGCTATTCAAATCTTGATTCTATCCAGGTGCTTGGTGTTCTGAAAGTGTTCTTGCTTGCACAAATGCAACTACATCTCCTATACTCAAGTACATTTTAGAGTTGCATGAGAGAAGAGCATCTGAAAAATGATGAGATTTTATAGTGATTACTGTGTAACTTTGACTTACGAAAGCAAAAGCGGTGATATTCTGACAAGGGGAGGTGCTGCAATTTCACCCCATGTTCTCCGTTAATGTAGAGATCTGAAAAATTGCTTAATGGTATCTGGCCCATATTGGGGGATTCACCAAAAGAAGCATAACCAGCAGATCTAAGGAGATGATTCTGCCTCTTCATCCACTCTCATGTAACCTTACCTGTAGCTGCATCCAGTTCTGGAGGCTCCTGGCATAAAAGGACATGGACCTCCTTTCTGGAGCAGGTCAAGAGGAGGAACATGAAGATGATCAAAGGACTGGGGCACCTCTCCTATGAAGATAGGCTGAGAGAAGTGGGGTTGTTCAGGCTGAGGAAGAGAAGGCTTCAGGGAGACCTTACAGCAACCTTCCAGTACCTGAATGGGGCCTACAAAAAAGCTAGAAAGGGACATTTCACAAGGGCATGTAGAGATAGGACAGGGCTTGAAACTGAAAGAGAGTACATTTAAATTAAATATTAGAAAGAAATTCTTTAGTTTTAAGGCAGTGAGGTGCTGGGACAAGTTGCCCAGAAAAGTTGTTGATGCCTCATCATTGGAAGCATTCAAAGGCCAGTTTGGATGGGGTTTTGAGAAGCCTTGCCTAGTGAGAAGTGCCCCTGCCAATGGCATGAGGGTAACTAGGTGATCTTTGAGGTCCCTTCCAACCCAAATCATTCTATGATTTTACAAAATCTATGGAACAGCTATTCAAACCTCTGTGCTGTGGACAAGGAGCCTTCTATGCCACCAGGTTACTCAGAGCCCCCTTCAGTCTTATCTAGAGGGATGGGGATTCCCTGCATTTCCAGGGATGGAGAGTCATCTGGGCAGAGGTGGAGAAGAAAATTAGTTTTCTTGTCTGTGATCTTGTGGACCAGAACATAAAAACTTCTAAATATATTACACTTTTAAGGACTATGTGGAGAAGAGCTGGTGAAATGAGATCCTCAAAACTCTCAAATGCAAAAGCATTGTCTATACTGTACTACCCAAAATTTAACAATACTGCATTTTTCAGGTAACAACAGTAAAAAGATATTTTTAAAACATTTCTTTTTAAAATATTCCTTACTTTAACCTGGTGATTTTTTTCCTTAAATATTTCATAAAAGATTTTCTTTTACTAGAACTCTTATTACAGGCAGAAATGGGTTTTTTGTGATAATTTATGTGAAACCAGAGGAAATTTCTACTTAATTTACTTCTTAGAAATGTATTGAATATGTCCTTAAGTTTATTCATGAAGCCACAAATGGTTGGTCTGAAACTCAGAGATTGTTCCTGGCTAAGCACTTAAGTAACAAGGTATTATTTGAATCCATAGCCACTGAAATGTTCGCCTCTGCAATGTTTTACAATAGATTTCTTCTTGGTATGTGAATTCTTTGTCCACTTTAACTATCATGCAGGTTCCTGTGTTTTTGTGTATGCTGATCTTTCTGTATGTGGGGGAGGCAGTTGACTTCTGAAAGTAAGTGTATGCAGACCGTATGTATGACATACTGCTAAAGACTTTATTTTGCCCTCATATAGTAAAGAATATAGGTATCCTCTAATTTATACATGCTTCATTTCAGGTGGTTTTGAAGGACTGAATTTTTTGGGTCTGGATTCTTTGAAATCATACTTGGTTTTGAAAAGACATGGCCTGCATATCTGCCAGCAACATGAATCAAACTATTTTTCGGATTTGCCAGACGGGTTTGGTGAAGGCAAGGTATTTCAAACAAACTGTATATAATGTTTCTGTCAAAATTAAATGCAGCAAACCATCAAATGACATTAAAGTCATTTTAGTAATTTATAGTGTGAAGAGTTTAAAAAAAAAAGGTGTCATGCTGTCGTGTGTGCACTAGAGGGCAATGCAAGAATTGAAGTTTTGATGGGATATTTGATATTTCTTTCCCTCTGTCCTCCCCTACAACTTTTTTGTAAACTTTTATAGGATACAGAGAGCATACATTAATTCAAAATATGCTTGAGTGGGATTGTGTTAAAAGTACTTGGAATGTACCTCTTTGTTAATAGATACGAGCTGCTGGCAGCTCAGATACTGCTTCACAGAGTGGCTTGTGTAATGAATTTTGCAGATTAAAAAATAAAACGAACATGTACTAAACTCTTTGATTTACTTTGATACCTTAGGAAGGAAAGAGAAATAATTCAGTGTCATTGTGAATAATCTGGTAGATATATCATTATTCATTCACATGACAATACCTACTGTGTAAGAAATAAAGATTGTTTCAGACTGTTGCAGATGCCTACCCTGAAATGTCAAGTAGAGGTTAGTATTTATGTTAATTAAGGTAAACAAGTTGCCTGGCCCTTTTGTTGATGTCCACTTTTACAGTGCTCTCAGCAGTTAAGTGCCTGGAATTCTCAGCACAATGACTCATAGGCTAGTTTATGGCTGGCACATGAGCCCTTTAGGATGTCTGTGACACCCTGCCATGAAGGGGTACCTGACTGAAGGGCAGCTAGATCCCTTTTGACTGTAGACAATCTACTAGGGAGATCAAGAGAACCTGAAGAAGCATTAGAATGTGACTTTTTATACCCTGCCCCTCAGCACTCTACCCCCACAAATCTGCTTGCAAAGCTTAAAATATTAAATTTATAAACATAAGGCACCAGAAATAAAAACATCCTTTCATTCTTTTTTTCCTGCAGTGACAAGAGATATATATTCTAGATTGTAGGCAGACCTGCCTTGGAGATAAATCGTCTGATTTCAGCATCTCAGCAGTAGATAATAGATTCCCTTAGAACCACATAATTAAAAAATGACATTTCTGCTACAGTGTGCCAACTTGCCACTGCCATTGCCCTAGGATTCTGGGGATGCAGAAGCCCTGCAGGGCACAACAAAACCAATCTTATGTTCTTCAGGGAGACAATGTAAGGTTGTGTTAACAAAGATAAAGATCCTGAAGGGGGCAAAGGATATTTTTTCTTCACTTCTTTCTTTCAAATGGGAAATGTCTGAGGGAAACCTGTTTATTATAAAGTACACCAGATGAGAGAAAACATATGCAGAGTGGCAGTAAAAATTAATATCTTAATTTCCATTACAGTTAAGAGAGCAAGGGTCTGGCATGAATCAGAAATGTTCAAATGTGAGTGCCTTTTCCCAGTACGATGGTCTTTTGTTTGTGAATAACCTTTATGGTGCTTTAACTCTCAACAAAGCAAAAAATTTCTTGTAGCTAAGATTAGTTGTTTTTAAGACTTACGGTGAGCAAAACTGTCCATTAGTTGATTAATTGTGTGTATATTTGTGTTGCCTAAATATAACCAGTCAATGTAATATAGACTGAATACAATAGCAGCCTATTGTGGTAAGAGCAAGAGGGTAGGATCTGGACTTTTGGGATATCTGGTGTCTGACTTCCTCAAATTCACACTGCTTATGTGGTTTTCAGGGGTTAAAAATCTACAGCTGTCACCCTAACTTAGACAAGGTGGTTAATCAGGAGATCCCCTTGAATGACAAAAGCCTTTCTGCAGAGCAGGGCACACTCAGTGAGACATCTCAGAGTTAATGTCCTTTGTATACAATGTGCTGGGGATCTAAGCTGGCTTGGGACCCTGAAGTGGCAAACTGCAGAGTCATAAGGAAAACTGTCTTTGAATTCAGTGCTTGCTTGAGTAAGTTTAGAGCTTGAGTAAGTTTAGAATTGACAAGCAAAATATCCTAGGAGAACCACAGCTCTTTACACCTGCTTTGTACTCTTTAAAATGCTTTCGGTGATCTTTGAGGTCCCTTCCAGTCTCTTAAATGGCATTTTGAATTTAAAGAAACAGAGTACAAGGAAATCTCCTCGGGACTTTGTTTTTGTTAATTCAAATGCTGGTTATAATTGGCATTCACTACTTGAACATACTCTAGCATGAGTAGCTAGATTGTCAACAGTGCTTTTATGTTTAATTCTGACATCTGTCTAGAATGTCTCACCTTGAGAAATTACACTAGGTACATCTACTCCATTTCCTACCAAAAGGTCTGACTTCTCTCCCTTCTGTGTCCTAGGAACACCTCTTTTGAGAGTAGTTCCTCTGGGATTCTGTCTTGAATAAAAGCAGCAGAAAGGAGACAATTGCAATGTAACTGTTTTATAACCTGTGGACTGGAAGCAACTGTTCATTTCCCTATGAATTATAGTCTCTGCTGGGTCTGAAATTAACCATCACTGAGGAAAATACAGCAGCAATAAAATATTCCAGATTTTCAGTAGTGTTTTAAGTGAATAGCTATTTTATACTAGTTGATTGTTAAGCCCACTCTTCAGAACAATGGATCGGGATTTCCTTTATACACTGGGAATTCAAATGAATAATTTTCAGTAGTCAAGGAGTAATTACTCCAATTTGAGTAGAAGCCAGGTCCTCTATCCTTATCATATTTAGAAATTGGAATTTTCAGTGGTAGAACACAGAAATGTTAGCTTGACAATGCAATGAAAACAGCAACTTTTTGGTGATACCTTGGGTAACTGGAATGGTACCAAACCATTGCCTTGAATCATGGCAGACCTGCAAACACTGGAATTGCAGAAATCAAAGGCAGCTAGTGAAAAGAAGACAACGAGGAGATGATGATAAATACTAGAAGTGTGTTTTTCCGATTCTAGTATAAATAATAGAACGGTATTGGGGTCCTAAGGAGTAGATTGGTGAAAAAAGGACATGGACAGTGAGGCATAGAAAGCAAGCTCTCAGAAAAGTAAGGAGTTTTACGTAGGTATATAAAAAACTTCAGAGTTCATAGAGGAAATTCTTTACTCCCACACCTGCCACTTGCAGTTTCTAACAGAGATAAGGGAAAAAATGTCTTTGCATGAAAGAAAGAAAGAAAGAAAGAAAGAAAGAAAGAAAGAAAGAAAGAAAGAAAGAAAGAAAGAAAGAAAGAAAGAAAGAAAGAAAAAGATGTGCTGGAGCTGATCAGGAATGTGTTACAAGAAGAAAGTTAATCAATTACAATTAATGACAGGAAGATGTATGAGTTTTAAAGCCACCTGGGAGTTCTCTCAGGGTTGAGAGCACCAGAAAAGAACTTCCATCCAGATAACAATGAAAGAAATCTTACTGAAGACCTGTGGGCTGGATCATGGTAAATCATAAGTCGTGACAGCTGGGGAGACTGTAGAAAAGTCTGCTGCAGATCATCTGTCTTGTGGATCAACACACATTAGAAATATAACAGTGCCAAACAACCACTTGTGTGCCCCATTGTCATTGTTAGACTCAAAGAGGGATCCAAAACACCATTCAAAAACGAAATGAATCATCCCTTCAATGAAATTCTGTGAGCCCTCCTGTGAGCCCTTCTGTGAGTCTCTTTCCTCCCAGCACAATTCCTTTCTCATTCCTTTCATAGATGAAGGCTCTCTAATAACTAATCCTTGTGTGGTGTTTTTGGAGGATGGAATCTAGGATGAAACCTATGGTTGTTTTGACAGATGCAGCAGGTATTCATTAAGAATTTCCCCAATATAAATGAAATCTTGGTATGGCAGAGGATGGAGAAACTGGTTCAGTGATATTTTAAGTGACAAATAATGAAAAGGAGCAAAATGTTTTGGTTTTTTTTCTTTTTTTCTGAGAAGTTGCTCCATAGTTACCACTGTCTTACCATTCTTTTCAATTTTTAGGAGAAATTTTCAGAGGTAAAACTATATGATGTATGTAGGCTTCACTGTCAAACAAATGCAAGAACTTTGCCATTTTGAATAGTTACTTGAGTTAGTCAAAGCAGTGATTACTGTCTTTTAGGTATATTCACACATATATAATAATGTAGGAGCTGCTCACAGTGGACCTTACAATGGCAGCACTGATTTGAATTTACCTGTGTTATTGGACAACAGCAAGTCAAACTTCTAAACATTTTGTGGACAGTCTTTTAATCTCTTTCAGTTTTACCAAGGCAGACTTCCTAAAATCCTTTCTGAAATCTGAAATTGTTTGGTGGTGAGAACATTCAGATTGATCTTTGCTTAGCTGCTATATATTTATAACTTTATTTTATTTAAAACAGTATCTGTAGCTATCAGCTAAGAGGCATTTATGAATTACTAAATTCCACTGCTTCTTTGGTAAAAAAGGAAAACAATAATAGCAAAATCTGCCAAAAAATAGCAATCCCACTTGCAAAAAGTGGCCATGGCCACTGACTTCCAGTATGAGTAGAGAGAAGCATCTGTATTCCTTAGTCACTTTTCTACTCACCTTTATTGCACAACCCAATACTAACCATGATCCCAAGTCATATTCCTTTCTGTCTCATTTATATGGACTGCTTCTCCTCTGATGACAACAAAATTTGAAGTCTCTAGCATATTATGCCTGCTTTACGCTTGGCTGAGCCTTGCTAAAAACCCTTCTGTCTTTTCAGAAAACTGCAGGGCCTCATATCTTGCTTCCCTTATAGCCTCTGTCACAGAAAAAACCACCTAATCACAGTCCATAACCATAGCTCACTTCAATTATATCAGTGATGGTAACACCCTGCATTTTCAAATGAAAAACTACCTGGTAATTGCAGACGTTCTGCCAAGAGCACTTGGTGCACTTAGTAACATATAAACAGATGATCAGGAATAAGGAATAGCAACAGTAAATGTGAGACTGATAAAAGCTGTATCACAAGGCATGTAAATTTAGCAGGAAAAAAAAACTAAAGCCAGTAAATAAAAAATTACTACAAGATAGAGTTGAAACAGAGATAAAAAAATTCTTCCCACATACATAGTCCCAAGTGAGGAAAAAAAGAAAATTGGGAAAGGGGAAAGCAGATAGACATTTGGTGAGCTGGATAATAAAATTTCAAATTAAGTTCCATTAAAAAGGGTAAAAAGAGTGACAAATTTGAATGCCAAGCAAGAAGGTAGTGAAACAACCTAGATTTCGCACACAGCGTGATATACTGAATAGACAAGAAACTGGTCTGTGATTCTTTCTGCATTTTACTGTTTGAAATCAAGCATCTTAACTGTATGACATTGTACAGGTAAAAAGGATTTTCTTTCACATACTCCTAGGTTTTATTATGACTGTTGTCACTATGCTTACAGCACAAAAGTCCTGTTACTTATTAAAATTACAGGGTGATTAATTCTCTAAGCCATCTTGTACATACCTGTCCTTCATTCCTAAAGCTATGTGAAACTCACTAGGTAGGAGACAACATGTTTATGGAGATGGCATTGAATCTATTTCATATTTGGTATTGTTAGATCATAATTTCCCATAATTCCCCATCACTGAGTGAATAGAAAATGTTTCGGAATATCACCATATATTAAGATTGTATAAACCAGGGAATAGAATATTAAAGACATGCTAGCAGTCTCAGACACTCAACCCTGGACAAGGCCTGTATTTTTCTTTAAAAACCAAAACAAACAAATAAACAAAAAGAAATTAAAAACCCAAGTGAGTTCATTTGTGGTGAGAAAAGAAAAATACCTGAAGCCCTAAGGCTAATTGGTAGTTGTAAAGTGCAGTCTGCTTCCCTCACCATACTGAGAGGTGCTTCAAATTTATTACTTGCTGTGTTGCTTTAGGGGCAGATTTGTGAAAGGGGCAAGAGCTTGAAATAATTCACTTAATGGACCCTCAGTCATTTAACCAGCTACTTCAGATGGAAGCAGTGCTCTGATTAAAGGGGAGCTGCTGATACAATGAATGACTGCCATGAAAGTCAAATGGAATTGGCTTGAGGAGGGAGGGAAGGGGTAGAAGAGGAAAGATGAAGGTAGGAAGCAAGATCACTGCCATGCAGACTAGCAAATGTGACAGACCAATCTATCATGGCCTGCAGAGGTAGAGGGGCTTTCCAGAGACTGTGAAGCAGTATGACATGACTAACAAGACTGTAACCATTCAAGCATTTATTGATTGAGCTATATCCACAGATAACATTCTCAAAAGATTACATCTTCTGCATCAAAAACAACACATACTGCATTTCTTTTGATGGACTTCAAAGGTACTTTTCTCACTCATTTGAAATATTCATACACATGTGGAAAACAAACCCAAAGCATATAAAACCACCAGCTTCCACATTTTCTAGTCTCATCTTTTTTCCCCCTTTTTCTGGTATGATTTGCAAAGGTCAACAAGAAGGCAGGGTAAGAGCACATGAGTGAAATTCATATGTGTGGTTCCGAGTCTCTAATTGCTGCTCCTGAGATTGCCACAGCTTCTTGGGACCACATCCAGCAAAGAAGGTAGAACTGACACCTTTCTGCTGCAGAAGCCTACCTGACCAGTGGGAGCATCTGTGCTGCCAGGGACTGACAGGCATTTAGGCTTTCATTTATCAAGGGACAACAACACATTATTGCAAACCCCCTTCCTCTTCTCTTGCTCCTTCTTTATGAGCACACAGACATGCCTAAATACTTGTTATGTTTGGTTATTTCCACATATGCATAGATTTATATATATGTATGTTTCCTGTGGGTATTCATTTAATCAACAGGTTCAAACATATGTGTCCACTTTTAAAGTACTTGGGACAGAGTATAGAGGTGCACTATGTCTTTGCTTTTATACTTTTATTTTTTATTATTATTACTTATTTATTTCACTGAGTATACACAATAAAATTAATCACCTACATTTCTTTTACTACTGATGCGGTAACATTTGAGTTCTTCATTTTGTCTTGTAGTCTGTTAGAGTTAATTAGTGCTTGTTTCAGTTAGTTTTAAATAAATACTTGTTTTTCCTTGGGAGTCTTAATATGCCTTCAGAAGCAAAAAGAATGAAGCAGAATGTAGACCTATGGAATTTATTTTTTTTCCTAAAATAAAAACCTTTTTTGTGTGCCAAGCAGGGTGACCTTTGGAAAAACAACAAAAAAGTAATTCAGGCAAATAACATAATTTAAAAATGTGATATTTCTATGTCCTATGGTTTTGTTTGGTTTACACTTCTAGTGAGTAAAAAAACACACAGCTTTGATACTTTTTGTGAACTGAATCCATTTGCAGAGTCTGACCTAGAACTTGATCAGTCTATATTCACTGTTACTAACACCAAGCGGGGAGAAGAAAGCTCATTTGTGAGCATCCTGCCTGTATAATTTTCTTGATGTTACAAAACACGCATGTAATTTTTACAGTACTCTATATATAATCTTTCAAATTCAATATTAACCAAAGTGTAATTCTGTGTTGACCTCTGTCAGGTCAAGGATCTCCTGCGTTCAGTTTATTTAATAATTTAGCAGAGACAAAACTTGTGTATGTCCCAGCATTTGTATCTTGAAGGTGAGTTACTGAAAGGTGCAAATATCTGCTGTAGTCCAGCTTAGAATAAAACTCCACCACTAAATAAAATAACCATGAGCTTTTAATATCATAAAATCATAGAACATTCTCAGTGAAGGACAACATTCACTAGACTGGGTTGCTCCAAACCCCGTTCAACCCAGCCTTGAACATTTCCAGGGATGGGCCATTGACAGCTTCTCTGGAAAATATGTTCCAATGCCTCACCACCCTCACAATAAAGAATTTTTTCCTAACATCTAATCTAAACCTTCTGTCTTTCAATTTTAAACGAGTCCTCCTTTACCTATGAGACCTCCTATATGACCCTAAAAAGTCTTTGTTAATCTTTTTTGTAGGCTCCCTTCAGGTACTGGAAAGCCACAGCTAGGTCGGCCTGGAGCCTTCTCTTTTCCAGGCTGAAAAATCCCAATTCTCATCATCCCAGTTATTGTTTCTATATTTAATTATGTGAGGTATGGAAATCAATCTTTTTGAAGGGAAAAAAACCCCAAAACAGTAATGTAGACTCTAGACAGAAGAGATTATTTCAAATTATGTCACACTGGAGGCAAGTTAAATCCATCTGTGGGTTTTTAGGTTTTGTTAACTGCATTCTCAATGGGAGGTGATAGAGTGACTCCCATTCCCTTACACACTTCTGTCATTCATCCACATTCCAGCTGCATTTAGACTCAGCTGAATTTAGTAAGCAACTGCATTCAATCATCTTCTTCACCTATTTTTACTGCAGTAAGTGATTTGACAGTTTAGGGCCCTCCTTCCTCTAGGCACCTGGATGCTACTTCAAATACACTTGAATGGATCACTCAGGGCTGATAAGGTTGCCATTCTTCATGCAAATGAGCCTTTTTCTATTACTGATATGCTAGTTTTCATCTCTTTTTGCAGAGAAAATTTTAAGGTGTTGAGATGACAAGGTTACAAATGAGGAGTCCACACACACACACAGACACACACACACAGACACACACACGCAGACACACACATACAGCCCACCCTGCCCAACAAAATAAAATGGCTTGGTGGTATAGCAACTTTATCTTTCCTACCCACAAGGATATCTCTGTTAGCTAGGGGTGATATGTTATTTTAGTTATCTTTTGATACATCACCCCAAAGGCAAGGTGGGGATATCAGTTATGTGAATGGAAATGGGGAGAAAATTCATTGAACTTGGCAGTTGTACAGACACTGTAAGATCTGCCAAAATGAGAATAGAATGAAGGAGTATGGAGCCATTCTGATTTTGCTATAATCCTGCAGATTTCACTGGGGACTCATGGCTTATCAGGACCTCAGTGAGAGGAAGACTAGACTCTAGATATATTAAACAGATTTGGAGGGATATGTTTCATAAGTAAAAATGGGCATTCACAAAGCTGATCCTTTTCTTTTGCTGGATGAGTAAATGCTGCTGTTTGTCTCTCTGACTTACTGGGTAAGAGTGCAGAAGTCCTGACGTTGACTTCAATGCAAAGCAAACTGTCACCAGTAAGTCTGTGTTCAGATGCACTGAGACTTACACAGCCCAAGTTGTGAAGTTAGTTAATTAAGACAATCTTCCAGTGATCATTGCAAGCATCTCTGTTTATGCCATGATTAAATATAAAATATACTTAATACAGTTGTAAGTCATTCTAATGATTGTGCCACAAAAGCACTAATAGACAGAACATATAAAATGCTAATAATGCTTATTTTTACATAAATGAAAAGCAATATGTGAGAAAAGTGCACCATAAATCCTGTAACTGTCATGTACTAAAAATGGAACACTGATGAATTTAAGGGTGTATATGTCCTTGTTCCCTGATGTCAGCTAAATGTCTCTTCATACACCAGCTTCCCTTGATAGATTCTCAGGGTATCCAGTTTCAGAATGAGTGTTGGCTGACCCAGCTATAAAAGGTGACAAGTGAAAAAAGAGATCAGAAACTGTTGGCATGTGACAGCAGTGTTGTGTGACTCTCGCTGAAGTGGCCTGAAATAGAAGCTGGACCAGCCACTGGCTCCTTTCATTGCAACAGGGCTGTGAGATGGTTCTAGTTCACTGCCCATCCCTGCTGAGTCACAGGTACTGCTGCTGCTGGTCCATTGCCACTGAATAAACTAATTTTGTGCAGTTATCAACTATAAAATGTATTTAAATCAATCAGAATAAGAAAAAAAAAAAAACCAAACATGAAACATTTAATACACTCCTGGTCTCATAATAGGTTAACAGGGCAGTTATAGAGCATAAAACAAGCTGGCACTTTTTACATTTTCTGGGTCACTTCACAGAACAGACAGTTGCAAGAAGAGTGGTGTGTCTAGGAGAGATGTTTCTTTTTAAGGTGTAGAGAACCTTCTGTTATTGTTTAGGGGTCAGATTGCTCTGGTATCAAAGATAAAAACCGGCATACAATAGCAACATATGAGTAATTTTCCTGAGGAGATTTTAAGGTACTGAAGTGAATTAAGATAACTTTATACTCTTGCTGTTCTTACCAGTTCAAAATAATGGCTTGTTGCACTAGAGGAGTAAGAGAACTCCACTGAGTTCCTAGTGTGTCCAGTGCTTTACAAAATCATAGCACGGACACAGTTCCCCTCCTGGGGTCTTGCAGTGTAAATGGTCAGCACACATTCACACACATACATGCACACACAAAGAATGCAAAACCCCAGAACCACTCAAATAGGTGTGTTGGGTACAGAAGCAGAAAAATAAAGAACATCCACAAACTGTTCCTAAAAGACTGTGGGTAACTTTGAGCTGAACTTGTGTATGCACTTTGTGATGGGAGATAATGCTTCCTGACCCCTGCTAACAGACGTTGAACTTGCAGTGCACAGAGGTAGATGCTGTCATTTCTGTCTTGCCAAGTATAAATGAAGAAACTCTTCTTTTGGCTGCAGATGTCTCTTCCAGTTTGAAAGGCAGCTAACCCTCTGCCCTGGTAGAGGGCCAATCGATTGACTAAAAATACAGCATTCTGACATGAAAATGTTCCCTGCTGAGCAGGTTTCATAGTAGACTATTGAGATAATAGAGTAGAAGAAAGGACAAACTGTTCTTTAGGACAACAAAATCATTTCAGCTCATGCTTTAGTTTCAAGATATTTCATAACCACATGAAATGCTGTTATTTCTCATTTTCCTCTCATTTACTTCAATATTTATGTTTTGTCTTGAATGAAGACTATGTCACATTAAATTCTTTACTCTTCAATTGATACAACACATCTTTTTTCCCTTCCTCTCTCTGCTGAGATCTTAACATAATATTAAAAAGGAATCAACATACTTGACAGAGTAAAAATATGTCAAGGAAGGTATATTGAAACACTAAATCAGGAGAAAACAGTGGATGAAAAGATCTTCTATAAGGTGTTGGAAGATGTGGGGAAGAAAGCATTTATGAAATTAACCTGTCATGCTATGGGTGATCCCAGGCTCTACAGCTTTTCACACTCTGGTACGTGTCTATTCCATAATTAGGGTGGGAAGGAGAAAGATTACTCTTTATGAACAATTAAAAGAAAAGCAATTATTAAGCTGTGCATATTTTTCTTCTCATTATGAATTAAATGAGCAAACACCAGTTTATTTCCTGCTCATTTTTATTCTCTTCTCTTGCTAAAAGGCATTAAAAATCTTTTATACTGCATGGAGACATTGGAAGCTTAATTACAGTGCTTCTAAAGTGCTTTGAGATCCTGAAGGAAAAGATGTTATTGTACCATGAAAAAAAAAAAATTTTCCCTCCTTTTTCTGCTAACTACTTTACAAAGCCTCTTTTGTGTTTGTGACTTCATTTCACCACCTGCCTGAACATAGGGTGGGCTTCCTATCATACTAGCCCATGAAGTAGAATATAACCTACTGCAGAAGACTATCACTAGACATAGCTTTGTAACATATAGCCAGAATAGCACCTTTATTCCTGGGTATTCAATAATGTCACACTGTACATAAGCTTCTCAATATGAAATTCTGATGCTTCTGGAACCCAGAAAACCTGAAACTTTTCTTGTGGCCTGGTGAAATATCTCACAGATAAGGGATACTCACTCTGATCAAAACATTGGCTCGATGTGGTTGGAGCTGATATATTCTATCAGTTCTGGACTGGAAAACTATGAGAAATAAAGCCAAGTCTTTGTATCTTAATGTGATCCTTCACCTCTGAAATAAGTATTCAAATATTTTTTTGTGAAGAAGCACAAGGAAGGCCAGTGTCATCAGCTAAGTAGAAAGTTTAGTTTCTCTTCACAAAACTACAGTACTCAGTTTTGTGTCTCTATTGGCTTTCAAAAGAACTTTTGCTGTTGAGAGCACTGGTGGTTCAGAGCTCTGATACAATTTTTATTTTTTTTTCACTTATAAGGGGTGCAAATGAAGCCCAATCCCTACTGTTATTTCTGTCTCTTCAAAAATGGGTAGGTAATTTTTCCAAAGTGTGTGAAATTTGTGTATCCAAACATCTCCATATCATACATGTTTGAATGTTTATAGAATAATCTTTCCTTTCCTCTTCAAAATGAAAGACGCTTCCCTCACTAGTTGGACAGGAGAGATGTAGAGTTCTTGTAGTAAGTTTCCTTTCATATCCTCCATGTTGGGGAATGTATTATTGATCTTGGATTGTTACAGAGAAATGCATGAACTTTTCTAGCTGAAAGAAAACTGTTAAAACACTTCTGACCTCCCATCCCATCTACAAACCTGTAACACATCTGTACTGGGGCATTGCAACACCATCCTTCAAAATGGACAGGGAGAGAATAAAACAACTGCCATATGGTCTTAGATCAGTCCATCGCTAGTGGAAAATGTGTATTCAGCATGCATTTGCAATAAGCCCAGCTGCCTCCAAGAGTGAGCTGTATGTAGTCGGCTCCTGCAATACTTCTCTTCCTTTTCATAGCTGCCTTCTATCTTGTTAAATCATCACTGACTTCTTCACAGTCCCTCAGCACATGACAGCGTGGCGGCAGCACCCACTCAGTCCAGCTGTGATTAGAAGTGTTGCTTTGGTACATCATCCTTAGTCATTCTTGTAGGTTTCAACAGCTTGTAAGTCAAACACACAGATGAACCCTGCAGCTGGCCAGAATAGGAGTAATAGGTTGCATCTGAGCACAGAACTGATTGCAGCAAAGCATATCCATCTGTATGAAGAAGTGGGACAGCTTGGTTCTTTCATATGTTCTTTCATATTTGCCAACACACAGACACAGCCAGCACCACAGTCCTATGTGCTGAACATCTCAACCAAGGATAAGTTTTTGTCCAAAAAAAACCAGTGAATGTAAGAATGAATTTTCTTTTTCCTCTTCTACACTTTCAATTTCTTCACCATTCCCCAAAGAACAGATGCACTTTATCATAATCCCAGATTGATTTAAGGGTTCTTGAGAAAAAAAGAACCATTCTGCTGTGCAGTGTTACAACCCTACTCCAGACTCCTTCCAATGTAAGACCGGGACAAGTCAGTGACACATCCTTTGCATTACTTATTAAACTTTCTCTGCCTCAACCCACAAATTTTCTCACTTTTACTCTTCTGACTCTCTCCCTCATCCCACCTAGGAGGAGAGTAAGTAAGTGGCTCTGTGTTCCTTAGTAGCCAGCTAGTGTTAAATCAGTAAAATACACCAAAATATCAGACATGGATATATTCAACTGGATAATTTTTATTTCAGACTAAGGAAAAAAAATAAAGACACTATAAAAATAACAAAAAGTAACTCTTTGTGGGCAAATGAAAACAGGCAGCCAATTCCTCAGTAGCATTTGACATTTTGCATGAATCTCAACACAGCCAGTGGAGCTTTTGACAATATTTCTGTGCAACCTTTCTGTCTGTAGAGAGGAGAATAATAGAATAATAGAAAAGAATAATAATTCTTTTTTGGATATGAATGCAGTTACAGGGACCATCTCAACACCACAGAGAAATCAGGAGAAGTTGTGAGGCTTTGAAATCTAATGAGCATAGTCCAGAATGTTTTTTTTTCATGGCACAGGAGGAACTACCACAAGCCAAAGTGGCTTCCCTGTACTGTAGAAAGTGGCATTTCTCTTCCATGAACTAAATAAGACCAAAAGTTTCAATTAGAAGTACATCTGGCAGTTTTATTCCTAAGAACAGCAGATGTGCTCTGGTTTTTTATCTCATATGACGTTAACATCTCACTGACTTTGTCCGGGAATGTCTAAATGTTTCCAGCAGCCTTGAGTATATACATTTTTCCTAATGGGCTGGATTAGACCAAGGAGCCTGGACACTGGTAAATCATGTACTATCAGCACATTTATCATGCCAAACTCTGCACTGGCTCTGCAGGCTCCACATCAGGGACTAGACTTTTTTCTTTGCAACATTAATTTTGTTTCTGATTGAAACCTGCATCTCCAGAGAACCTTCTCCAGCTTTAAGTTTTAGTTAACTCCAGTGTTTTAATTTGTCTTCTTCACCCTAATCTGGGGTTAGGAAGGAAGTTCAGTAGATGTGAGAGTGTCTGGTGCTTTCACAGCGAGACCACTATGTTAAAAAGTATACAGAAGGAGACTAGCTTATTTGCATGCTATTTGTTACTATTAGCATGTGATTAAATGAAGACTTATAGAACCAGAGTTTCACTACATATTAATAGACTGCTGATGGTGTGGTGTGATGCTTCCATCTCACCCTAGCCTGACATCAGCTGAAATCAAATCTAAGATGTTGCTCAGAAGCTTAAGTGTTAGTAGTTCAGCTGTACATAGTGCAGAATATAGCAATCCCAGACAATAAATGAAATGGTAAGGACAGATATGTGCATGGTTCTGTGCACAATCCTGGCTGGGCTTTCTTGGCACAGAACCAGAGATGGGACTGATAATTTCTGATTTACTCTGCAGTGTACATATGAAAAAAATAATCAATATTGATTAAGTTTATTGCAATTATGGAAAATATTACAAAATATAGGAGATAATTATTTGGCCTTATTATAGGAAAGGAGCATTTAAACACAGGGCATTAGTGCTCTCAGTCAGAAGGAGAATTTTGTGCATGGAGAACCAGGCAGATCTGAAGTAGTTTAGTTCAGTGAATATTAGGAATGTGAAGGCTCTTGGTTTTGTGTGGATGGTTGTGTATGGTAAAACCCAAAGGAACTACTTAAAGCTTTACAAGGGGATTTCATAGCGTCATCTAAAGAGGCTTCCATCTCAGCAGTTTGAAGTCTTAGATTTACATATTTGCAGGTGAAATGGTTGAGATGATTCTCCAAGAAAATCTGACCTAAAGCAAACAAATTAGGTGCAAACGGATATATACAAATAGTCTTATTTTTCTTGGTTTTCTTGCAATTATGATATTTCTAAATAAAACCATGTTTAAATATAAAAATTCTTGAGATTTTTTAAGGTTTTTTTTGCCTTTAGCTGATCCTTATTCTGTGGTAGTAGTGCACTCTCACTATTGTGTGACCATAGTCTGTCACATTCACAAATTGAATAGTGAAATATGAAGAAAATTAATGTAAGCATAAGGTTTAAAAGCAAGTCTGAAGCCTTTTTAGAAATTTTCACATGGATGAATCTCTCTTTAGGAAGGAAACAAAACCCACCCGTTAATGGATGAAGTAATTCCATTGGCATTCTGCTGCACCCAGCTGTAAGAAAGGCTTGCTTCTTACTTAGCAAATGCTTTCTTTTACTTTCAGCTCCCAACAGTTGCTTTCAGGCCTTGAGGCTTTCATTAGGGTGTCTAAGACGGACTAAAATGTTTAAACTATATGCCTGAAACTATCAAAGAACTTTTCCAGTTCAATTTTCTACTGTGCTCCCAGCAGCTGGAATGAAGCAGTGACTGTATTCTGAGGTACCCTTCTCCATCAAAAGTAGATTGGAACAGAAACTAAATCAGTGATGGTAACTGAGTCCAGCTCTAGTTCCTATCCATTTGAATTCCATCATAAAAATCCCAGCACAACAAGTCTTATAAGAGTAAAGGCTGCAAAAGGGACAAGGAAGAATGTGTGGAAAAACATTTTTAAATTGGCCTGGAGAAACCCAAATTGTGACTGTAGCTAACCTTTGGAAAAAAATCCTAAAATATTAGAGAATTCGAAACGAAGTAGTTGAATGATAAAACATGCAATCAGTCAATAAATAGTTTAATGAAAAAGGATGCAAAAATGTATAGCTAAGGGCTGGCATGAAAGCACTCTTTCAATAAATGTACAGAATAATTAGTGACAACTTTATGTTATGAAGCCAATAGTTAGGCTGAAATAAACAATCCTATAGTCAGTGTGGATGGCGTTTTGGCTGTATTCAGGCATGAAAACTAGGTAGTATCAGACTAGCTTGTGCAAGTCTGATATTTAATTCATTTTAACAATATTTTATTTTGCCCATGATTTCCTTGTGCAAGTCCTCATAGACACCCAATGGTGATTATTGCACACACTTATAAAAATATTGGATTTTTAATTTGTTTTCTTGTTTGTTTTCATTTTGTACACAGAAGCATAGAATAAACCAACAAATCCAAAGGAGAAGTGTATGTGCATCCGTAAGGATTGTACAATTGTACCAGTGGATGGTACAATTAGGATGGTAAATAAAGTGGTGGTTCAAAGGACCACTTATTTTAAGAGGAGAAACTTCAATATGTTTTTAGATAGTCTGAAATATGAATTGTTAGTTGAGTTAATCTGGTGACTTGCTCAGAAGTATTTAGGCATAGTTATTTACCTGCTAATGTATTTGAAGCTTGAGATTGTAAAGATACTTGCCTCCTGAAATTTCTATATAACAGTCCTGGTTTCTTGGGTGAAATCCACTGGACCAATTAATGCACATTGGAAAAACAGGATTTGAGGTAGAGGAAGAATGACTGATTTTAGGCTGCTTTTAAATGTTCATGGACATTTGAAGCATAATCTCTGTTTAAGCACCATTTTCTGTCTCTTCTCAGTTGGCAAATTCACATACACTTCCATTAAAGACTATAAATATTTTATATTGATACTATTTTATGTCTGTTTCCAAGAGTTACATACTCCTGTTTGGTCTTTCATGCATCTCTTTTTTTCCTTGTTCAATATAAAAAAAATTCACATAACCATGTTTTGCATGGGCAATTGCAATTTTTCTGAAATCAACAAATATAGAATCATCTGATATAACATCATGTTAATGGCATTGAAATTGCTGGAGTCACCATACACCAAAAATACCGAAAAGTCTATGTTCAATGACAAAAACACATTTGGGGACCATTTGACACTTCAGCAAGAAGATGTAAGGCTTCCTTAGAGCCAGCTATATTCTCAACATCTAGAAAGTAGAATAGCAGAAGAAAAGCAGTTTACTATTAATACACTTCAAGATGGGAAAAAAATCTTTATAATCCTGGATTTGGCTGCACTGTTGTCTGAAACGGTGTTTAGAATTGGTCCTTACACCCTACAATCAATGATGAATGTATGTATTACAGAATCAAGAAATATTTCAAGTAAAAGAGATACTTATATGTTTTGGATTTTTTTTTTCCTCCCCCCTCAATTTTCCCTGTTGTGAGTGTGCACATCAGTCAGATATCAAATCTTCCATCTTCTTGTTTCAAGTAAAAAACCAGAATATCTTTTCTGTAAAACCTTGCAATAAACATTGCCTAGCACATTTGCCTAGTGTAGAAAATCCACCAGAATCTAGTGGTTGGTACTTTACGTGTCTTGTAAATGAAATCAATAGAATTTGTGGGATATTCTGAAAACTGATTTGCGAGAAACCTGAGTCCTTAATTAGACTTCTTAACTGGTTTTCCCCTTTGTTTGGATTAGTGTTGCAGACATCACTGTACAGTTTTAACTATCCTTAAATTTAGACTCTCCTAGGATTATATTTACTCCCAAATTGCATCATCATGTACAAACTGAAGACACAGTACCTGTTACAGTAAAGACTGCATGCAGTTAGTGAGTCTGTAATTATATAGACATCATAAATGATATTGATGCTTCATGTAGTGAAATAATGTAATTAAAACTTTTGAATTTCTGCTTTCTGAAGTGGAAGCTAGGATAATTAATGAAGCTTCTTTTGGGGGTCAGATTTCTCTAATCAATAAGATCATCTGGATTTAATTTTTCATCTTGCTCACTTGCCCAGCCCTTATTCAAATTAAATTGATAGAAAACAATTATGATGACTAAAAAACTTTTATTTCTATGTTAAATATGTAATGAATGGCCACTCTGGTGACAGTAGGAAACATTGCTTTAAGACTCTATTAAATATCATTTGAGAGATTGATTTAATTATAAGCACTGTTAATGGCTGATGTAGAAATCATGCTGCACATAACTCATTATAGAAATCTCAAACTGGGGGTCCAAAGAATCAAAATAAGAATGAATTACATTGGAAATACTTGAGTTTCTGAGAGCGTGATAGGAATACGTGATCCCTCCCAGGGCAAAGTAATGTGGATTTCCAAATAATGATGTTTAGAATAACACACAAAGAGCTCCCTAGTCAGTGCATATTTAATGTGCTTGTTCCTATGCCAGATGAGTCTATGCTGAAAGCTGAAAAAATATTTAATTAGCTTAGGAATTTACAACAGATCTACCATTTGATGAATACGGTCCATGTTCCTTGAAAAGAAGAGATATCTATTTATTTAGTTTTCTTCTCTCTCTTTTTTTCTTCCTTCACCTGCTGGCAATGCTCTTCCTAATGTACCCCAGGATTCCACTGGCCTTCTTGGCACCTGGGGCACACTGCTGGCTCGTGGACAGTCTGTAGGACACCAGGAACCAACCCCAGGTCCTTCTCCACAGAGCTGCTCCTCAGCAGGTCGACCCTCAGCCAGCATTGATGCATGAGGTAATTCTTCTCCATGTGCAGGACCCTGCATTTGCCTTTGTTGAATTTCAGACAGTTGTGGAGTGAAGAACAGAGACAGGGTTTAGAAGATGGAGGAAGCCTGAGAGAAAATGGCATAAAGCTGGGAAAATCAGGATGTTTGTGGAGGTAGAAAAAGAAGAGATTTAGCAGAGAGGTTGAGCAGATTTATCAAGAAGGATGAACACATGTAAGATAATCAATTAAAAATGAACACAAAATTGTAAATGAGGTAATGCATATTCTACATAATGCCTGTTAGGGTACTGCAGCATTTCAGTCATCATGTTGCCAAAGCCACAAACAGAGTGCATGCCTGGTTTTTCTAAAGTATTAAAATCTTCTCAGGTCCAGTGGATCTTTATTACAAACATTTTGAACAGCTCTGATTGCAGATAATTAAAGCTGTTTTTTGGTTACAAATAATCAAAATAATCATGTTAGAAATGCTACTCTGAAGTAGCATTGCCTGACCTGGTTCTCTTTGCTACTTTTTTGTAAGCAAAAGAATGACATTTATTCTTTCATAATAAAACCTTCCATTTTAGAAATGTTACTGGCTTGACCACTCATGAATAAAAATAATCTTGGTAGAAATTATCACAAGACTGTATATGCAGCACTGAAAAGCACAATTAAAGACATTTTAATTTATATGGCATAAAATTTTCTCTGATATATGGTTTTGATTGTGCTCAGTATAATGGGGCCTGATTTTAATTGAGTTCTGGGCAATATCAAAACATGGATACATAATGAAAATAATAACATAACTTCTATGCCATTTTTCTTTTTAAATACTCTTAAAAAGAATGTCTCATAAAGTACTTCTTAGGTCAGACCTCTTCTTAGGTCAGACATTGCATTATCCTTGTCAAAATCATATCTGTCAGGTCTTTACTTCCCTATGTTTAAAATCTGGGAGAGATCATTTCTGTACTTCTTAAGGACTTTAGAGGTAAATGGATATAAATGGATATACAGAGAATCTGGGTTTGTCTATGACGTTTCAGGGAAGGGTTTTTGTGGACTGAAGGTGTTGTCAAGACTAGATTCAGAGGCTTCAGCAAACATCAAATTGGATTCTGAAAGAAACAAAGTGGATGTGTTAGCAGATCTTTGTGCACAAGTCTAGGCAGAAAATCTAAAATCCTTCGTTTCCTCTCTAAGATGGTCTTCGAATAATTGTGACCTCTCTCTGGTTTGTTCTAGAAAAATGTTCTAGAAAAAGCATTGTCAATATAACCCTCTCTATTACTTTGTTTGATTTAGGGTAATTTCAAACTGCTAATGAAGAACATTACCCTGTTGAAACATTCCTTTTCAGCATGCATACAACCTGAGACTCACTATTGTTCCGAAGGTTGCCAGGTACCCTAGGCCTGTTTTGGTGTGCAGACATTCCACTGGATATAAATAATTGTGCTAAATTTGCAAGTTTCTTAGTATGTATGCATCCAATACTACAGCCACCATATAAATGTAAGCAAAAATATAGTACAACTTATATGCAAAGCCAACAACTTCTAATATTACTTAAAATCCTAACAATCTAATTAAAACCAACAAACAGCTATTATTAACCTAGATGCAGTCATAGTACAAATTAATACAAAAAAAGCTTCCTTAATAATAGTGTTTTAAAAACAATTGTGAAAAAAACCTTACCAATAATTAAAGTCCCTCTGGATTCTAGGCTGATGATACCAGTGTTCCTGGAGTACAGACTAGGTGGGATGCCACACTGAGTTGTCAATATCCTGGCTTAACTTCAAGGGCTATTGTTCATCATGCAGTGCCTACATACATTTGCAAAAGCTAAAAAGCTAAAAAGTCAAGGCAAGCTCAGACAAGTCCTAAGACCTTACACTGTCAGATAAGCACGAGGCCTTCAGCCTTTATTGGTATTGGCAAAAGACATGTTTGATAAGCTACACCAGTACATAGCAAACATCACTTCTATCCCAGTGTGTCCAAGAAGCCCTTTGGTATAATGGCATTAATAAATATGTCGCCAAATGATTGCTCTGAAAAGTAACAAGCATATTTACAATTGGATAACAGACTGGTAAACACATTAGTTAAAGGCATGAAACTCCCTGAATTGTGTCTCAAGAATTAACTGAAATTGTGCAGTGGAAATTAATCTCTTTTAATCTGGAAAAGATACAAGCATATAAGTTTATGGTTCCCTGATATTCTCAATGTTCTGACAGAGATTCCAGGATTATGTATCTACAAATATTTACTTAATTCAGTGCATATTGCAATTTAGAGGGTTTTATCTGTGACATAATGCATTTATTTTATTAGAAAACAATATAAGATATTGTGTCCTAGGCATTCTTGCTTACTTATTGTGATGACCTCACATCTTTTGCAAGATTTCCAAGAGAAGGCTGGAGGTACATTATCCAAAGCCACAAAGAGAAATGGAGGAAGCTGACATGGCATCTGCTTGGAGGAGGTATCATTCTGTTTGTAACATCAATGATTTCCCTTAATCATTTGCAATATTGAAAGTTCTAAAAACACAGCAGACAGTCTTCAAGATCAATACAAATAGCTCAGTGCTGATGAAAAATGAACAATAAGCTACTTTACACCTTCTCAAAAAGAAGGTCATCACTTTATTTTCATACATTTACACACATTTTGTCCAGCAGTTCTTTCCTCTTACACACTTTCTGTGCACTCAAAGCGCTATATGATTTTATTGCTAATCCTGAATTTTGTTGTCCTATGTGCATCTCAATTGATAAGAGAACTCAGGGTCTAAATACTGCTGGAATTATTTTTAAATTATTTATTTACTATTAGAGTAACCAGGTTGGTCACCAGGATAAGATCAAAATATTTTTGTATTTAAAAAAAAAAAAATTATGTAATGAAAAAATATTTCATCCTGATTATGTCATGAATTTTCCCCAAAGTACAGGCCACTCGCACTTCTTATGCTTAAAGGTATTATTATTTACTTGAGTATTTCCTTTTCTGAACCCTTTAGAGTTTTTATTTGGGTTTATTCAGTCAAAAATTCGTAAGATCACTGTCAGTTGAAGAAATGCTATGTAAGTGCTTACCAGAACTTGATATTGGTATGCCTAGAAGAAGGCTTGGATGCAGAAAATCACTTTTTGTGAATGCCATCCTGAAATTTGAAGAGTTATGTTAAGGTTGGAAGTACTATCCCTTTATAGCCAATTATTTTCTGTTAAAATAGTGAGCTATGTATAATATAAATTTTGTCTCTGTCGGTGTGATCTTGTGATACGCTGTGTATCTTTGAGAGGTGGCTCCAAAAGAATTCAAAAGCTGGACATCTGTCAAAGTCCGAAGTTAATCAAAATGTGGAAGAGTTTTCTTCTACTAACTTCACAGAGACCAGGTTTCTACAAATAATTATTACTTATTATTATAGTTTGCTATTTGCATTACCAGAAAATCTAAGACTTTAAAGAAGTTCTTGAAGAGGTGCATTAGGAAAGACACTCTTTTTATTTCTTTGCTGATCACATTGACTCAGAAAAGTGAATTATTTCTGCTAGTATTGCAAATTTCTTAATTCTTGCTAATGTGATGGTATTTAAGCTGAACTTGAAAAGCCTCCTTGAAATGTCTTCCCAGAATATATTATTATAAGAATCCATTCCTTGTCTGGTATGATCAGAACTAAAATCATACATAACATACCATAAACAACATATCATATGCAACTAAATATACACAACAAAAGCAATAGAACATGACATTTTACACTGTCATGGAGGAGAGACAGATAGTTTCATATTGAGCTTTCATAAGACTCATGCAAGAAACAAAAATCAGCAAAGAGCAGAAAGTAGTTTCTGAATGTATGGAATCACTTGTTAAGCTGAACAGAAACACTATTAAAGTCTGAATTTTAGTAGGGCAAGTACATTTCTAAGAATTCCATAAATAAATTAAAGGTGAGGAATCACTGTATAATGAAATAATTTCATTAACAAGTCTTACTAGAAAAATGGGACATCATCTAACATTCATGTATTTTTAGTATGACTAGATAATAGATGCAATGAAAGAAACAAGTGAAAAACCAAACATATAGAGGAAATCAAAACCCTGTTAATGAATTTTACATAATAAAGAAGTGAATTATCTATTAAGGTTCTAGACTCCATTTCTGAGATTAATAAGCATGAAAAAGAGTGGACTATAATATGATTTCTATTAATATTTTTTTGAAATGTATATCTGTGAGTAGTGGTACACATAAAACTGAGGAAAAGGAATAGACTGGATAACACCTTGAACTTCCTTCTGGATATGCTTTGCAATATAATGAATGCAAATTGAGATTTGACTTGGATATGAGAAAATAATTGTAAAGAAAATTTAAAGTTCCAGAGATATTTGCAGAGAACAGTCTTCCCTTGACTGTACTCTTTGATTCATGATGTTCTTTTGACTTTACTCAAGCGAAAGAGCTGGCACTGACTTACTGCAGCTGATCAGAATTTTGCTAAATAGTCATAGAATCATAGAATCGTTAAAGATCATGTATTTCCAATCCTGTCATGGGACAGGGACACCTAGACTAGATTACTCACAGTTGTCCACTGTGGCCCTGAACACTTCCAGGGATGGGGCATCCACAACTTCTCTGGGAAACATGTTCCAGTGCCTCACCTCCCTCGCAGTAAAGAATTTCTTCCTAATATCCAATCTAAACTTACTCCCTTTCAGTTTAAAGCCATTGCTCCTTATCTCATCACTCCATGCCTTTGTAAAATGTCTGTCTCCAGTTCTCTTGTGACCCTCTTTAGGTGTTTTTCTAAGGTCTCCCAAAAGCCTTCTCTTCTTCAGTCTGTACAATCCCAGCTCACTCAACCTTTCCCCAAAAGGGAGGTGCTCCAGCCCTTTGATCTTCTGAATGTCCCTCTGGACTCACTCCAGCAGGTCCATATTCTTCCTATGTTTGAGGCCCAAGATCTGGGCACACTACTCCTGGTGACATCTCACGGCAGCGGAGTAGAGTAGTGGGGGGAGAAGCCACCAATCCCCATAATGTCTTCTTTCTCTTAAAGAGAAGGTACTGGCTTTCAACTTTCTCACATTGCTACTTCATTGTAATGAGAATGCAGACCAGAATGCAATTCCATACAAATTGGGATGTTGATGGGGTTAAAAAGGATGTGCTCCCGTTCTGCTGTCATCAGGTGTTAGAGGAGAAAGTGAACAATCTTTGCAAGTGCAGCTAGTAATGTAGATAAATAATGGATACTGCTAGTGGCCTGAATGCATTTAGAGAATCCCAGCTGCTGCACTCAGTGTTTAATAGTCTGGAGGTGCAATTTCTTGCTACATAAATATTCAATATATTCCTACAGCCCTGCCACATAGGTGTAAACAACAATCAGCATAAAGAGGGACATAAATGTTTATTATAGGCCTCATTTTAGCTAACAGATGCTCAGTAAAAAGGCTGAAAGTTAAGGTAAAAAAAGGTGACTCGGGAAAACTTATCAATGACAAAAGATGCTATGAAAGCAGCTTCATATATACAAGGATTTTATTTGCAGGAGATTTGTTCCTGTTATCGCAAGAAAGAGCCAGTTAGCAATATACTTACATCGAGACAAGTGTTTTGTAATGGATAGAAAGCTAAAGTTTGGGATTATATGACTTTGATTCACTGTACTTGGAGTTGGCCTTTTTTTCTGTAATTTTCCAAAACTCTTCCTTAGTATGCAGCTTTGCAGTAAACTTTGTTTATGCTTATCTATGTAGGATGTAATAAGAATATTTTCACAAATCATAAATCTAGTGCAATGTCAAATTTGCCTTAAGAAGAACACATTCCAGCAAAGCAAACTGAGTATTCACTTTTGTTCCTGTTCAGCTGTTCCCAGTTCAGTTAAAGCAGGAGAATGAAATACAGCTTAGCTGCATATTCTCTCTCTTGATACCTGCATACTAAGGGTGACCTTTATTAATTTTATTAGAAGTAGAGTTAGACAAGTGCAGCCTATGGTAATTGTCTGTTAACTATCTTTGTCTTTATCTATCAACAAAGTCTCTTAAACTGTCCAGAGACACAGCTAAGTTATCTGCTTTCTGCTATAAGGAAACACTTTACAACTTCGCTACTCAAACTCGTGTTACTCGATACGGCAGTCGGTGTAAGAGATCACTGTCCTGTCTCAATCATTCAGCAGATCCAGAGCTGGTGTTGGGGAATATTTTGCCATCTAGGAGAAATTAATTTTTTAGAAATAGGTGTTAAATCTTGATCTTCATATTTTAGAATGAGTAAATAATTTTTACAATATGGAGCAAATTATCAAAGCTCCACTTTCTATTAACAACCCTTTGGCTCAATTTGAATGTTTTGTTCATTTCTCATTTGTTCTTCCATAGCACTTTTAGTGCAATTTCATTTTTCCTTACATTAACTATTGGCATCTTGTTAGTTCCATGTGTAGCATTAGCATGTGTAGAAATATCCATCCTCACTATGGACTATTTGATTATCCTAATTCTAGAGAGAACAGACCTAAATACTTCTAATTTCAACTAATGAGTAGAAGGACTGTGTCTAGAAGGACTGTGTCTAGAAGTTTGGTACACAGCAGTGGCAGCAGCAAGGCACTGTCTGGAGCAGCAGGGACAGGCTGTTCTCCCATTAAAGCAAGAGCAGTGACACCCGGATTTTATGGGTACACATTGCTCCTATCCAGTCTAGGATTCTGCACTGATCACATCTTCATGTTGATCGTACTGATTTCCTCCTTTGGAAGTTTCATTTCATGTTCTCTCCTGCCTTATTGGTATGTATACATCTCTTCCTATGATGTACACCAATACCAGGTCACCAAAGCATTCTTCAGTCTTGTTGCTCAAGACGCTCCATTCTTTCACAGAGAATGGTATAAAAAATTCAATTCTTATATTGCTGAAAAATCTGGAATTTTGGACCTAGAGCCATAAACTAAATTTAGACAATTTATAGTGCTGGAGTTTCTGAATTTCTAACGATTACTGTCAAGAAACAAGGTTGAAATAGGGCAGCCATGGTATGCCACAGTAACAGCAAACCATAAGCTTAGGTCTTTCAACATGGAAAATGTAATAGCTTTTCTTTCATCATTCCATGGAAATGATATCTTAAATGAAGTTTTTCTTAGCATATTTGTTTCTCATATGTTTTCTTAGGATAACCCTTAAAAATTAGAGAGCAGCTCAAGATAATGGAGACATCATTCCAATACAGAGATTCCCAAAGGCTTCAAAATATTTAGATTATGCCTTTGTTTGAAGTTGTTACAGAGATTTTGGTAAGCCAAGGAGCCTGGTCTGTGTTTGAGTGTCCATGAGGTCAGCCTGTTCAGCACCTGGCTTTATTTTGGAGTGAGATCTATTCAAAATCCAAACAATTTTAAAACATACCTTTAAGCTCTGCTTAAATAATTGGAAGGGTTTGGAGGGTTGTTGTACCATCTTTAGAATTTTATTGAATACCAAAGGGTTATTATTATGTTTCTGAAGTCAAAACACATTGGTACTTACCTTACTAAGATCTGAGAATATTTTCTGCCCATCTCTCAAAACAGGGAGACTAATATTTTAGAGGTGATTCACAAGTCTTTTTTGCTATGATGTAATTTCTAATAAAATATGCACATCTTGTTTAAATAATAAAGAATAGTCTGCTTGGTTGAGATTTTTCAGGATAAATAAATTCTTGTATATCAAACATGATATCAGCCTCAATGGACAGAGCTGATACAGCCAGTAATAATTGTTTGGTTGGTGTAGTGTTGCCCAGTATATATAGCCATAATTAATCATACAAATTATCATTACCCCTCATGTCATCTTCAGCTAATTTTAATACATAATCAATTATACCAGGCATCAATCTACTCCCTCAATTCTCTGAAAACAGAAAAAGTGATTCTGAGGAACCCTGATACAAATGTTCATTTTTTCAGCCCTGGAAATATATTGATATTCCTACACTTTTATGTGGTTTTACATTTATTTTGTTGCAGGCATTTCCTGATCAATACATATAAACTCTCAGGTTTTCACAGCTAACTTTTTTTGTTTTTTTCTTTCTTCCAGTTAATGGTAACTGCTCATTCTGTACAACATTGTCAATCTGAATAAGGTCCATGAGAGCTAATGGATTTTAAAAGCATTAAGAGCAAACACGGTCGAATAACAGCCAAGCACTTTAGTGTTGAGTAGATACTTAATTTCACTGCAAAGTGAGTGGTGATATGTTGAATGCCACAGAGAGATCTCACTGTCAAAATCAGATAACTCGACAAGTTGAATAAGAATTAATCAGTAATTCTTATGTATGGAAACTCTCTGTCTGTATTACAAGTATTTCTGATAGTTACAATTTTTTCCTACATTGTTATTTAAAATTCTGATACATTTAGTTAACATTTTATTATACATAAAACATGTTTATAAAAGATAATTTTCTGAGTAAATTCATGTGATACTGTGACTTTTAATATGTAATGACTGAGAGGAGAAGCATATAAATCCTTTACAAAGATACAAATACTCTAACCAGCAGCTTATAATTTAGCTTGCAGTATGGCATGCATAAGGACATACTGGCAGTGTCGCTGTTCTGAGGAGAAACCATGACTGAGTTTAGATGAAGTTACTTCTCACCTTTCATTCCATGAGCTTGCTTTTTCACTCTTGTAAAACTAAAACAAAGCAAACAATAAAGATTTTTTTAATTTGGTAAAAAATCAAGTCACATGCGGTTAATAGTGACTGTTTTTTCAGTTCTTGGTACAAATACCAAGGCTGGCTGTAGATAATGTTGCTCACACAGTGGACACACTTATGAGATTTACTGCAGTACTGCTGCCCACAGGTGTACCCTACAGGCAGGGTAGTTGTGCTGCTTTTTTGATCCTTTGGGACCAGAAACCAGGGAGCAGCCATTAGTTCCTCTCACAGCCCTCTGCACAGTCTCTCCACCTGGGGACTCAGGGGCCTTACCCAACACAGGAGGAGAAGGATGTGCACCTCTCAGGGACCAGAGGGAAGTTCTGAGGTGGCTACTTCCCTCTGCCACACTTCATCCTCAGTCTAGCATGGGGAATGTCCCAACACTGCCATGTCCTGGAGAAACAGTGACAAGGGGACTGCAGGGGAGGACAGGACAGCTAGTTGAACGCACAGGGCAGCACAACAGAGCAATGCAATTTTTCCCCAAGTGCAGACTAGCTAGACTACACACAGCTCCTTAGTCATCTTGTCATCCCTTCCAACTCAGCATGTTATGTGATTCTGTGATTCTGTGATCTCTGTCAGTATTGTTCAAGAGGCAAATTAGGCAGTTATTGCTTATTTTAGATGCCTTTGTGTGACCAAATACTGCATAAGCGTAGAGTAACTTGTTTTATGTATGAAAATGCTTTTGCAATAACTCCAAGTCGTAGTTTTTCTTTTGTATCAATGGAATATGTCCTGAGTCCATTATTGAAAATCCAGGAGTTGTTGGCTCCAGTGACATGACTGAGTGCTTATTGTTCTGTTGTTCTTCTGGATTTGGTTATCATTAGTTTTATTTGGATTTGACTACCTCAGGAACAACCTGGAAAACAATGATGCTAAGGAATGCACTACAAGTATGAATAGCACTTTTCTATTTTGACCTAAAAAAATAGTAGAATGTCCAGAATTGAGCAGACATTAAGATTATATTCTCCTAAATTGTTTTATGTTAAAACCTTGAAAGAATGGCTCTAGAAATGTCAAACCCTTACCCTCTCTCTTCTTCTATGTGTCTTTGGGTGTTTTTTTTTTTCCTACATACAGTCCTATTTATGACCTAATCTAAATATGGCAAAAATCAGAAATATCTTTTTCTAGACCTTTGGCCACTGAGCTGGATCCTGATCCCCTACTTAATCTACCTCCCATAAAACAAGGAACCCTCCCATTACAACAAGAGAAATACAAGAATATTTTGGTATGATTCTCTCTTTCTGCAATATCAGACAACTGTAAAGATCAGGGTTTGATGGATTTAATTTTTTCTTCTAATGGAACATCCATAAAACAAAATGCATAAGTATATGCATCACGGCACAGTTCATTTTATATTTCAAGTCAAGTCAAGAAGAATTTTGTACAATACAAATTTCCAGTCTTTCTCCTATTGCTCCAAAAGACTAAATATCCTTTTTAAAATTCCTCAGTCATCCCTGGCCCCAGAAGCGAGCATGGTAATGTGTTACTGACACAACACCTGCTCTGTTTTCCTCTACCCAGTTTTCCTGTGCTGCCTATGGCAGATGCACTCTGCGATATAAGCTGACAGCAATGCCCAAAGTAACCTCACTATCTATTAGAGTACTTCTAAAAGATGCTGTAATCAGGCACAGAAAGTGTATTCTGTAGCACTCAATAGATCCACTAAGGCTTAAGTGCTTCTGCTTCAAATGGTAGCCTTTTTACAGTAGAAAAAGAAATCCTCTTTACAACTGAAAAGATGAAAACACTCTGGTGGTTAATGTGTTTCACACTTTAAACTGTGTGCTGGTTTTCTCTGGGATAGAGTTAATTTTCTTCCTGGTGCTTAGTATGGGGCTATGTTTTGTATTTGTGCTGTAAACAGTGTTGCTAACACAGAGATGTTTTCATTATTGTTGTGCAGTACTTACACAGAATCAAGGTCTTTTGTGCATTCCACACTACCATGAGAAACTGCAATTAAATTAAATTCATCTTTGAAATTCTTTAAATTAATATAAAGGATAAGAATAGTATATCAGGGATTCAATTATTTAAATATAATGGCAAATTCACAGGTGAAATAGAATTTCTAATTACATATTACATGATTACATAAAGAAAATTTAAGATGTATTGAGCTTGGCCACTAATATGGGATCAGAAGGATGGCTTTGGCAAATAGTGGGATGCTGATAGTAAAAGAGCTGGTTTTGTTCAAAACATTTACTGGGAGTTTTTGGTTTTATCAATGTCCTTACTATGTTGAAATATGTACCAAAAGTTTAGGAGAATGCTGTATTCTCTGAAATCAACAACGGATGAATAAATTGTCTTAAGTGTGTGCTGATTAGTCTTTCAAGTTGCATTTTTCCCACAATTTTTCCTTACCTTAACCATATGCCTCCTCCCTTCCTAGTCAGAAGTCAGAACCTAGAGCTGAAAGACACCCAGGTCCTGTCAAAAATAGCATCTGTGTTCTTCTCCTCTCTATTCTTCTCCTTTTTTGTTGTTGTTGCCTCTCCCATGCTGGAGCTAGTAGCATTGTTCAGGCTGTATGAATCAATGGATCTTTCCAGCCTAATGACAAGTTAGTCTTTTTGCCTGCTGGAAATTATATTTTCTATTAGAGGAGAAATTTGAGGTGACTGACTCTTCAGCCCAATAGCCACGGGGGGAGTACAGGAACAACAAAACAGGCAACATCTTTGGCCATGAGCCTCACTTGGAACAAATCATGTATATTTACACATATTGTGACTATTCACTTAGATATGTGGTTTACTCACACATGTAGAAAGCTTGTGATACCTCTATGGTCACCAGGAGGTAAGTCAGTTTGGGGTATTTAATCTTTGGAAGCTACATAATAGAGTATGAAATATGCATAGGCAGCCTGTTGGTGTTGTGGTCTATTCTTGGGTTTGTGTGTTTTTCTGGCAGTGACAACAACCATGCTCAAAAACTTACACTGTTTGCCATATTTGAAGACTTAATCCCGTCTCCTTTGTTGTCAACTGGATTTTTGTTTCTTTGCTTTTGTATTTCAAGCTAAATACAAATGTGAATTCAAATTATTGGTGAGAGAGTATTTTCAGGTGTGCTAGGTTTGGTTGACTTAATTGGTAGCATACTGCTTTATGCTCAGAGAGGTAGGTGTCAGGCCTAAATCTTCCTAACAAACAGACTGATTCAGAATAACGTATAGATGTGCACACAAATGCAAGGAAATTTGAACCAAGAAGAAAATGCCACATTCAGGTTTTTCTTGAACACCTCCCCACCACCCTGGGCAGCCTGTTCCAATGCTTAACAGTCCCTTCCATGAAGAAATGCTTCCCGATGTCCAGCTTGAACCTCCCCTGGTACAGCTTGATGCCATTTCCTCTCATCCTGTCATTAGTTGCCTGGGAGAAAAGCCTGACCCCCGTCTTGCTACACCCTAATTTTTTTTTTTCTCTGCAGAAGAAATACCATTCTAAATCCCTAATTTTTCTTCTCTAAAAATAATTCTAGTATTTTTATTAAAAATGTTTATTTTATCTCATTTTAACAATGCTATTATTTATAAGTCTGTTGACATGTTTATTAATAATTTAGAATTTAGGTAACAAAATCATGTGGAAATCTAGACTGCAGACAAGAAATATTTAACATTTCAATCTTATTGATTCCAGCTGGTGTTTGAAACCTTTCTATCTTCATGGGTCTAAATGCCAGTATTATCTTCTATCTATAATAAAACCAGATTTCCATTTAAGATCAACCACTCACAACCTTAACAGAACAAAATAGGGACCTAAAAGAGGCACTGAGAGTACTTCTCAGAAAATATCATCTACATTTGTCCTATTCTAGTCATTTGAATGCTGAGTGTTTGTTCGTCTTCTTGACATTGACAGCAATTGGCAGATCAAGAACTAACTATTAAACTATTCAAATTTTTTTCTTTCTCTAAGGCTCACTGAGGTCATTGAACAAAAGACATTTCCTGAGTGAATTTCAGATGACACAGAGTCAGCTGTGTAATAATTATTTCATTACAAATGGAGATAAGTAACACTGAGTCAAATTTTATACTGCATCATTGAATTAGCAATATTCCTAAAAACTCCTCAGCATATTAGTTTTATGTTATTAATTGCTGTAGATTTGGTCATGGATTTCCCCCGCTTCTTATCCAAACACCAGGATTAATGGGGGACTTGGAGCTCTTTTATTCTTTTAACTTAGAGGATATTAATCTTCTGAAAACACAGTGCTTCAGATATGATAGCAGTTCCAGACAAAAGATACAATCACATTATTGTAACTAATAAGGCAAAAGTCATTTGCATCCAAGGTTTCTGGAGAAGTATATTTACATATCCTTTAATATGAAAGCTGACTTGACATTTTTCAACAAAATGAATTACCTGTTAACACAGTTCTACAACAGAAATGACTCATGCTACCAAACAACCTGATATAAAGTGAGGTCTAGCTACCCCCAGTCAGGTACTTTCTAATTCTGCAATCTGCTAGGCAGGACTTCAATGGAAGTTTCCTGGAAAGTTTCTGTCCACTAGGAGATTTCAACCAGTTTTCAAAATGTCACAGTACATGATGGAGGAAGCTGAATGTGTAGTGCTCTGAATTACTCTGTCCTGTATGGAGACATAGAGCTAGAAGAGCAATTTGCAGGTGGATTTGAGAAGAGCCACTCTGAAACCACCCTTCTGCACAAGGAGGCTTTCTTTGCCTGGTGAATGTCATTCAATTATTAAGCAATATTTTCTGCAACACCAAAAAAAATTTTAGTTAAAGATTTTATAACAAAAATGGGCTTTTGATGGAAAGACAATGAATAGACTTAAAATCTCTCTCTAAAAATTATCCAGGTTAGGAAATAAAAAAATTAGTTTTGTCCATATGAAATGCATTTAACTTGAAGTACAGAGACATTGGGAAAAAATGTGAGTTGGCATTTTTCTTTTTTTTTTCTCCACCTCATTGCTTTTACTCTTAAAATCTGTGGCAGGGACCATGTTGTTAGTTCTGTGGGTAACACTTCATAGTATTATAAAAACTTATTGGAGGGGTGAGTGCAGAAAGTTAATATGTGATTTTTGCATGTCCGAGACTAATTTTCCACTGGTTTTTATCCCTAAAATATGTGCAATCTATTTAATTGCATCTGATAGCAGGGATTTGAAAGAGAAAAGAACATTCTGTGCTAAGGCATGTGTTTCAGGTTTAAGAGGAAGAATGGCAGAAAGCTTAGATACAGGAGTAAGAGAAAGAAGTGATAATGACTTTAGCAAACAAGCTTTCCACTAGCCAGACATGATTCCTGTTATTTGTCAAATACACCCTACTCACAAACACACTCCCTCCTCTGCTTGAGTGTTGCTTGGCCTAAAATACAACTGCATCAAAGAGTCTAGATGAAAATTTGCATCTCCTTTGTTCTAGGCCAGCTTTAGTCCTTTCAGACTCACTGCACTTTTTAAGTGCTGTGCTAATGTGGCATAACATGTTCAACCCAGCATGATATTTGTAAAATGAACCCCTGAAACTGTAAAACTTTAGGACTAGCTTCTATGTCTAGGCTGAAAACAAATTTTCTGAGTTGACTATTGTTAATTCCAAGATAGCTTCGGACAAGATGCTGCCTGAATATGTTATGTAAGTTGCTACTTACTACTGTTTTTACCCCTTACTAAATTCTGGGATTTGCAAGTAGAGAAAGATCAACTCCAAATGCCCATGCATCTCCTCTCACCATTGTGAGAAACCTTTGTACAAATTCTGCTAGTAAGTCCAAACTGAAACTGTCTTTGCCTTAAACATGGAGTTTTGACCTAATTCGATTCAGTTTCTCCTGAAAGAAAAACTGTGTTTCTGTATCTGTATTCAAAGTGTTGGGTAATTTCTCCAACAGTGCATCTGATGCACCTTTTTTTTTTTATTGGTTTTTGTTGTTTGGTATTTTTTTAGAGCAATTGCTCTATTTCATTGCCTCGTCCATTCCTGACTAGTTTCCTGGTTTTAGTCAACTGCACTTCGTTGGAATAGCAGCTAGGGCTATTCTGATCTAGCCAAACTTAGTTTTGTGTGACTCTTTTACTAATTGTTTAGGAACCTCTGCTGGTAATACAAGACAGATCTAATGATTTTTGTATGATTTTCCTTCAGTACAGGCTGTGAATGTGTAAAGTCTTCTAGAGCTGTGATCTCCATCTCTTGTAACAATCATTTAAGGTAGTCATGGCAAAGACTTGATTGTACATACTTTGTGGAAACTGGGTCCTTGGTTCAGACTGTGAGCCATTCCATTATTTCCAGGTTAAAGCCTTTAGGACAAAACATAAAGAAAAAATGGTTTGTTATATATTTGAAAAAGCCCTTACTGATTTCTCTAAGCAGTAATATGATGTACATTCAAGTTGGATCACGAGATAGATAATGACAACAAATAATTTTAGAATCAATACTTTAAAATGAAAATAGCAAATTCCTCTGATTTTTTAAAAGTGTTGTGATATTTTTAAGTATAGGCCAGTTTCCACCCCATGATCGGACATTTGAAAAAACAACTTCCTTAGGCTTGTGTGTTCAAGAAGATTTTATTCACTTTAAAATCAAGCCAAGTTTGTTGGCTGTTTATTTCTCCAAATATTTATATTCCAGTAATATTTCACATATCTACATTTTAAGCACATATCTAAATTTTACAGAAATATCTGAAACTTATACATACGTGTATTAAAAAAAAAAAAATATATATATATCTCATGCAGTTTTTTGCAAAATCAGGACAGTTATGTCATACCTTGGGAGATAGGATTGACCTGCAAGAATATGTTTCTTAGTGGAAAGGTGTTCTGCTGACTTTCTCTGAGCTAAACCTTCCCTTCCTCTCTGTTAAATTCACCCTGGTTCTACCTGTCTTAAGTTCCAGTCAAGAGAAACATGCCATTAGATTGGTCTGTGGTTTGGAATCTAGTTTTTAGATTTCTCACCTGAGAAATTACATAATTAGAGTGTGTAACTTGAAAAGGGAAGTTGTTGTAAATTTTAAGGTTCATAGAGCACTATGTGGTTATTATATAGCAGGAGATGGCTTCTTCAAAGAGAAAATAATTTTTTTTTATTTTGGTTCTAATCAAAGTGGAGACATTTCCATGAATGACTCAATAATTCTTCTGTTTAAAAAAATCATATTCCTTTTCCTGTTCAAGTGGTAGAGTTTCAGATAATAATAATACAACAATTCAAGATGCACTGCAATGCCTGATAAGAGGGTGCTTATCTGGCATACATTTGTAGCTCCTGAGTTAGAAACTAGTCTTTTTTTAGTTTTGTAGGGAAATAAAACTTGACATGGAATTAAGTCATTTAGATGACATAGAGACACTGCAATTTTGAAAAGCTGTGGTGGACTGGTCAACACACTCTTGGCAAATTCCAGGATGAAGTCAGACTGTTTAGCACCAACCTGCTCCACAGTTTCTAGGCTTCCTTTCCCTGCAGGCTTGCCTCTAGGGGAGGACACAAGGCATTGCTCTTTATTTGTGTTTCGGTCTCTTTAATCAAGTTTCTATGGCAGCAGGAAATTACTTTCTTAAAGCAGTCAGTCTGGTCACAGCGGAAGGATTTACATAAGAGTCAGCAACAAGCTTGAATGGTTTCCACCCTGTATTGGGGCAGCTTGTTAATTCTCTTTCTCCATCCACTTATTTGTATTTCTTCAGCTCTCTGAATATTTTTCAGGTGTCTAAACTTTAACTTCAGGTTCATCTTGCACAGAAAGATTTTTCTCCTTAAATCTATTTGTATAAAGAAAGCAATTGGTAAAGCTAGCGCCAAAATTTATCTTTTAACTCTTCTGCTGGAAAAACAAAAAAAAAAGCTAAGTTCAATTAAAATTGTAGCTTAATAATATGTATAGATATTGGACTAAAATTTGATAGTTGTCTGGGTCAAATTGAGAGTTTTATTTGGTGAATCATAATCAAATGTCTTCTGTGCTGCTGAAAACAGATTATTCCACTACAGAGAGAGGCATTTAATCACCTGGGACTGATGAGTCTTGACAATAATATAGAAATTTCAGGGAAATGAGAGAGAGCCTTAGATTGGAAATTAGGTTGTTATCAGCAGAAGTATGAGATGAAGAGTTTTTCATTTGTCATTAGGAGAATTAGAATATAAATTATTAGTTTTATGAGCAACCCATGATTGTTCTTAGTCTTCTGTGGGAGCAAATTTTTACTGGTAATTACATTTACTTTTGTTATGGAGTTTTATTTCATTTAATCTAATTGTCTTTTCTAAAAACAAATATCACTATTCTTAGGAAAGAAATGGTCCTTCTTGAGCCACTCAAAAATAAAATCAGTTCTAAAAATCACATTGACAGAATTGGCCCAAAAGCTTGATGTGCCTGATTGCTGTTCAGAGTAATTATCTTTTCCTTCTGTGGCACTTTTCATACCTCACTTCCTTGAGGAATTATGAAAAACATGGAAGTTTTATGCATCCTATGCAATCTGAGGATGACTGAGTTCTCCCCAGGTCTTAGCCCGGTCATGAGGATTAGTAAAATGAGCTTATATTCACCTGTTTTGCCCTACATGCTCTCTTTTCTTTTCAAGTGTTGACCTTTTTGTCCTTCTTTCAGCAGTCCACATTAAAACTTTTCTTTGTCCCTCACACCACCCCACATGCTTAAGATGTTCTTTGAGGCAAGGGATCTACCTTATCTCTTTATCTTCAAATCAATATTTGAACAAAATCTTCCCCAAACTTAGTTAAATTAACATTTTATGTTTCAAGTCAAACTGAGAGGTATCAGTTAGAGCATCATATTTTGGCAATTGCTGAGGAAGTTTTGCTCTCATTTTTAAAAAATAAATATGATAAATGAACTTATGAGCAAGAGTGTTACTTGCTCATGAAAGCTTTTGTCACTTTCATATTACATTTTTTGACATTGAGTCCACTAATGCTCTTTTTCCTCCCTTTTTTGCTTAAATGTTATGACTAGCTGAAGAATTAGCAATAGAAATTGCCATGAATCCAGTTCTGCTATTTCATCTCTAAGAAGAATATAATAACTCATAATCTTGAGACTTTCTGTTCAAATGCGTCACTTAATGACTTTTTCTTTTGTAGAGATTTTTATTTTTAGCTTAGCATATTTATAACTGTCACTTAGAACCTGATTCAAAAAACACTTCTACATGTGAGAAACAGTTAGTAGGGATTTTCTTATGGTTGTTTCTGCCTACAGCAAAGAATTTTTCTGCCCACCATTTGCACTTCTCTTGACCAGTTTGTCAAAGCCATATTGATATATGTTGTTCATTCTCCCTAAGAATCCCCAGAATATTCTGTTTCATCCCACTGAGTTACTTATTTTGTCTTATATTCACTTTTCTTCAAGAACCTAAAGGGAAGCCGCAGTCATATTATCTTCCTTGTTGATTGCATTGAGACCATCACTCTGATCTTTTATATTTTTTTCACTGAATTCCTATCCCCATCATGTCAAATTCAAGCTTCAAAGGTCTCTTTGTGCTTCCAGCATCACCCAGCACCCTTTGTTCCTGCCTTTGTCCCATTTTAGTACCTTCCCCATAGAATAAATATGCCACACTTGGTGACACTTGGACACCATCCTCTTATCACAGAATCACAGAATGATCTAGGCTGGAAAAGACCTTTTGAGGTCATCAAGTCCAACCTATGGCCTAACCTAACACCTCCTCATCAACTAAACCATGGCACTGAATGCCATGAACAGTCTTTCTTTAAACACATCCAGGGACAGTGACTCCACCACCTCCCTGGGCAGACGATTCCAGGGCCCAATCACTCTTTCAGAGAAGAATTTTTTCCTGATGTCTAACTTAAACTTCCCCTGGCACAGCTTAAGACTGTGTCCTCTCATTCTGTCAGTTGTTGCCTGGGAGGAGACCCCCACCTGGCTACAACCACCTTTCAGGAAGTCGTAGAGAGTGACAAGGTCACCTCTGAGTCTCCTTTTTTCCAGGCTAAACAACCCCAGCTCCCTCAGCCATTTTCCATAGGGCTTGTGTTCCAAGCCCTTCACCAGCCTGCCCTCCTGTCCTCCAACAGCTCCACACAGACTCCCAGCTTGATGTCATCTGCAAATTTACTGATCATGGACTCAATATCCTCGTCCAAATCATCAATAAAAATATTGAACAGGACTGGCCCCAGCACAGACCCCTGGAGGACACCACTGGTGACTGTCCCCAGCTGGATGCAGCACCGCCACTCTCTGGGCCCGGCCATCCAGCCAGTTCTGAACCCAGCAAAGAGAGCTGCTGTCCAAGCCACGGGCTGCAGCTTTTCCAGGAGCATGCTGTGGGAGACAGTGTCAAAGGCCTTGCTGAAGTCCAAATAGACAACATCCACAGCCTTTCCTGCATCCACCAGGCGGGTCACCTCAGGAATCTTATGGAAAGCTCTCTGTGAACCATCAGTGTTTCATGCTCCTGAAACCATACATTAATTTTGCTTTCCTTTTAAATGAAGAAATCCTTTTAGAGGACCATATTTCCACAGATTGTGGAGTGAAACCTGTGAATAGATATTTCACTTTGTCAAAACAGAAAACATCCCAGTCACATTTTGGTTCTCTTTGTGAACGTTTGCTCCTCATGTGGGAACCAAATTTTGTTCCCCTTGGAGAACAAAAGGCTTGGGAAGAACTGATATGGCTGGTTTCAGCTGAAAGACTGTTATTTCCTGAAAAACCTTTAAAGTACTATATAATTTCTAGGGAGGACATCAAACATATTGCAAAATGCCTCTAAGTCAGGTTTAACTATTTTTTTGTGGTTTTATAGTGCTTTCTTCTGCTTTGATGGGCACCACATCCTTCTCTGGGAATTTTCCCTACTTCAGTGAGCTGAAAGAGTAGTACAGAGAGGCCTTACAGCCTTAGCTGAAAGGCTAAGTACAGAATTTTAAGTATTTATGAGACATGACTGGTCTTGGAGTTATCCTACTAGCTTATCAGCAGAGGGCTTGTCTTGTTCCATGTTTATTGTGCTTATATTTGGGGGAAATATACATGTATTTATCAACTGGAAAAAATAAAGAATTGTTGTTTCCATGAATTTATGCAAGATATACTTGTAGAATTAACATGAAATGTCGAAGATATAAAAAAAATTGCAAAATTATATTCTTTATTTCCACAGATAAATTATCATTACTGAAGCAGGGTGTAAGTCTGGGGTTTGCAGAGAAAAAAAGGAGAAATGACTGGCAAAAGAAAAGAAAGGAAAGAAAAATGGAAAGAAAAAGTTCATGTTCAGTAATAGAAGACAGAAACAGCTGGTCTTTCTAATGAAACAGGTTATATAATTTATTCTTGTTTTTACATCAAAGTAATGACACAGGTTTGGCAACATTGTCATCTTACACCAACTTATTGGTCTACCAGAAAATGAAAATATTCTAATGCTACTGGAAGATCTTTTGACACTGCAATCATCTGGCTTGGCATCATGTGCAATATAAAGCCTGTTCATGTGGAAATTTTAAAGTTCTGAAGATTTTGGATGTGTGCAAAATCCTACATATTTCTGTGAAAAACCTTCTTAGCCAGTTCTTGCTTTCACTAGCACTTAATATTTCTTTATGTCACCAGGTTTCCTTGAAACAGAGCTAAGAAAGTTTGTGCAGCTTTGTTTCTGTCTTTATAGAGAAGTTGTAAAAGGTTTTGTTTCTGAATATCTTCTTAAGGGTTTAATAAGAATATTTGATAATGCAAAATATATTAAACAGAAGTTACGTGAGCCCAGCTGTAAAGAATAAGCCAGAACAACTGAGTTTGGAATTCAAGATACTGAGCTTTTCAGCATATGTTTCAACATCTCATAACTTATTACTTACAGAACACTTCACCTCACTCTGTTCCCATCATAAAGAGGGTTATAAAATGAAAATATATAAATCATTTATCTTTCAAATTGTCACAGAGGTAAACCTTCAAACATCTGTGCATTTATGGTTTGACTTGCAGTTTCAAAGGAAATCTCTTCATGAAACTTACTCAGCGTTGCATTTCTTTTATTCTTATGTGCACAAGTACATATAAATTTTTCACAATTTTTTTTGCAGTAAGCTATACTTCTCTAAGCAAAGCTGCAAAGGTGCTTTCTATTGATTGTGTAAATCATGAACCAAGAAAAGAAAGAGCTCTAAATAAGGAAAATAATCCTAGCCATTAGTCAGCAAGCATATTGACTCATTTAGTTTGACTTTTTAGTGTACATATCTTTCCTATTTTCATAATTGACAATACTTTAGTCAATAAAATTACACACCAAAAAATAAAGACAATACCCAGCAGTAATAGCTATTTGAGAAAAACTGCTGGAAGCAATTTGCAAAGAAACGTGAAGTAGCTCAAAGGAAAATATGGAGTCTTGACTATTTGCATTCTATTAGGGAAAAAAGAGTATACTCTATAACTGTGAGCAGCACACCTTAAATTTTACTTAGTCTCATGAGATACTTGAGAAAATGTTTTGCCTGTAGGAATAATTCTGTACATCCTTTAAAGAATAAAAATTTTGTAATAGCACTTTGTCAAATCTTTTTTGTTCTTCATTTTGGAAATTCTTCAGATTTTTTTTTCTTATTCAACTAGTAAGACAATCCTAAATCTCTTGCATAATAGTGAAACAGTGAAGCTAAAGAATAGAGAAGAATCATCACTGCATTTTTTCAGCTTTTACTAAATATTTGTTTTGGACTTCTCAGTGACAAAGAGTAACTAAAAATGCTATACATTAAAAAAAAGCCTAATATGTATTTTCTAGCAAGAAAGAAAACTATAAATTTTCTGAGCATTTCTACTGAATTTTCAGATAACAATGTAACTGAAAACAACTCAGAAAATAGGATAGTCACTCTACTGTTGGATACTTTCCCTATTTTGCAATAGTTATTATTATAATGTTTCCTTTTCTATTTTATACATTCATTTCTCTTAACTTTTGGCCCTTCCTAGAGTGTTCTAAAATGTAATCACTTTTCAGGTGGTCAGCCCTTTTAACCCTGAGCCAGCTGTAGTTAAAGATAAATAAAGGTAAATATTCTTTAATGTAAAATCCCACATCACCTAGCTTATTATTTCCTCTGATTCATGTTAGAGCATTTGAATACAAGCAAATAACTGGTTGAAATACTCCATCTTTTTTGAGGTCTCAGGTTGTACACCAGTCTCTTCATTCAGGTGGTATGGTATCTTTTTTTTTTGTGGTGGATTAAAACCAACATAGTGATAAAGACAATATATTATCATTATTACATAATTTGTGATGAGGAAGAAAATCTATACCGTCTGCCGATTGAATGTGTCCTTGCTTTATGGAGGTGAATGACTCTTGTCTTTATATTTGTAGCAAAAGTTCAATTTTGTCTTTGATAGAACACTGTCATATATACTGTACATCTTACACAAGTGGGTCATTAACTTAATGTGCAGCAAATTTTTGCTGGCAGCTATTGATTTTTAAAGCATACTATAGCAGTTTATACCAGCAGAAGATAATTTTGGGCTGATAATAATCTGAGAGTGATGGACTTCCACTGCATACTGAAGTTTCACATTGGTGATAGTTGGGAAGCAGATTTTTTAACAAATAATAAGCACAGTTCTGTTATTTATATTTCCATTTATTACATTAACGTTGTCTGAGTTGCAAAAATTGTGATTCTTTGCATGTACAGCTAACATCTAACGCTAAGGTTTTCTAGCATGAATGGCTGGGTTTTGTCTGTGGATTTTTTTGGTTTTTTCTCTCCATTTCTAGCAAAGTTAAGTGATGTTTTAATATCTCATAAGTATGAAATTATTTGGTCCTGCCCTCCTTTTTCCTTTTATCATAAACTAGATTGCTCCAAGGAGTATGCTTCCTAGAGATTTGTATAATCCATCTTCAAATCATGCAAACAAGAGGAAGTTTCAGCAATTTTCAAGTAGTTAATTGTGTTTAATTATGCAATGTTCCTCCATGTCTTGCCATTGATCTCAAGCCATATAAAAGTGTATCTCATGCCAGTGAATTCATAGTTTCATTAAATTTATCTTTTCACTGTTCAGGCAAAAAATGTATTTAGTATTAATTTTTTTCCTTAAGGTGTCACTTTGTTAATACATCAGTAAAGTTTCTGGAAATGGGTAGATACCCAAACTTTTGCTAGCAGAATTCAAATTTAAAAACTTGCTTTGTCATACTCTCATAGGCTGTCAGATTAAAAATCACCGGAACGCTGTCAGCTGAAGTCAGTTTTTGAAAGGGATGAAGTTGCCTCCAATGACTGAAAGGTAGAACATTTGGGCCAATACAGACTTCAATTATAGTGTCTGTTGAAGAATAAATATTTAATCCTAGTAACTGTGTCAGATAGGAGGTCATATAGGGTCTCTGAACTCAACTGAAAGGATTTATGACTCAACCACCCCCCAAAAAAACAAACAAAAACCCATAAAACTCCAAGTAAAAAAACAAACAAACAACCTAAGAAGAACATTTTGAATTCCAGAAAATGCATTCTTTCCTTCAGTTATGTAATTCAGTCTCAAGCAGGTCACATAAGAAGCTGTTTTCCAAAGGCTTGCTTCTATCTTTGTCATTTGAATGTCCTTGGTTGTTAAAATTAAGAGATCTAAGGAATTCTGCTTGTTTCAGAATGCTTTGTCTATTCATGGCAGTCTTACAGTTGCTATTTGAAACTTTCGAGACCAAAGAAATAAATTGGACTACATAACAAAATGTTGCAAAAGTTATCAAGGAGTCAACAATGCAAGTGTGGTATTATTAGTAGGGCCTGTTCTGCCTCATCTGTAGGCATTTCTAACAGCTGCACTTTTGCAAAAGAAGGAAATGTTTTGACAATTAGGGTAAGCAAATTGCAAAAGGAAATATGGTACTAAGTTACCAACTTAGTCCCTAAATAAAACATGCCATTTCTAATATAGTCTTACTGCTCTTCAGCCTTCCATCAGCAGAGATCTCTGGATAGCCATAGGCAAGCATCAAATATACAGTAGTTTATAATGGTAATTCATACAGTGATAAAGCAAAAAAATAACTGTGCACTGAAAAAAGACACAAACTGAAATTTGCCTCTAGGCAAAGCCTTGTTTTCCATAAACAAATTAACATGCTGTCTTTACTTCATTGACGTATGGAGCATTTAGTTACATATTTCTTTTCTTCTTTTGTTGGCTTTTCTATATGATTTAGAATCAGATACTGCTCTATCTTGTGCAAATAATCAGGAATGTGAGTAATGGACCTTAATGTATGCTGAAGTATTAATGATTTTTCAGTGCAAGGAATGTTTCTCCTGTTCAGAAGGAAAACAAACTGATGTGAATATATTAAATATACTTCAGGAAGGCAAATCTATTGTATTATTTACAGGAGTTGCAAGAAGCCTGCTAATAGTGGCCTATAATGCAAGCTATACAACATTTAAGGAAGTTGTCTTACACTAAAGAAAACTAGTTAAATGGATGCTTTTTTTTTCTGGTGTTCTTGTTATTTGAACGAGTGAGGTTTTGGCTCTTTTGTTGTTGGTTTGTAGGTTGGTTTTGATTTTAATTTTAATTTTTTTTCTTTTTATTTTCCTTTTTTTAAATTAATATCTGACCAAACTAGTGAGAAGGGTTTGGAGATTTCAGTTGTTCTTTGAATGACTCCTAGAGTAGCTATTTGTTAATTTCTAAATAAAGACATTCAAATTTTCTCTTGGATTTCCCAGTCTACTTTCTGTAATGCCAATATTTGTCATAGGCTTTAAAAATACCAGCCTGTTATACAGTGCCTTATGAATAACCCTCAGACATGAATAAGTAGTTTAAAAGAGAAGACTGTTCAGTCTGCTGACAATTAAATTTCAGACCATTCACTAAAATTGCAAACTGCCATATAATTGTAAGGGGGAAGTAAACAAAACTTGTCTGAAATAAGGAATTCTAGGCCAAGGAGTCACCAAATAGCTACATTACAACAGATACCACATTGTGGAAATTTTGCAATCATGGTATGAAAACCTCAATAATGCAATATTCTTTCAAGTTACTTAGTTATAAAGCTTAAGGTTTTACAAACCTTCAGAACTTGAATAAAAAGTTCTGTATTCATAGTTAACCCATTAATCTCATATTTAACAGGTCAGGAAATTTAATTACTTTTATTCTAGGAATACACTTGTCCCAATATACACCTGCTTTTAAAAAAGAGAAATCCTACTCTTTGTCAATCTGAACATTTTTCCATTCTTTGCTTCAGCACTCACTGCCTGCAGCCTTTTGAATGATCAGTTTTTTGTGACTCTCTTGAATTATTAGTTTGTTTTCTTGATCAGTATGTCAAAGTTTCAAGTGGTGGGACACACCTTTTATGCAAAGGCTAACCATGTTTTTTTCTGAAGACATGCTTTATATGCAAACTGTAAAAATACCTAATTCAGCTTCTCAACCATAGAAGAGCAACGGAGGTTTTATAGTATCACAATTAAATTGAGAGGCATGTAGAGAACCAATAAGTAAAAGGAGTCAAACCCCAGAAATGCTTCAAAATTAAAAAATACATCATCAAGAAGCACAGAATAACACTTTACAACTGACTTAACTTACAGAAGTCTTCAACTGATGAATAAGTATGCATACATCTAATTTGTTGGTAAGCTTGTTTTTAGACAACTTTCCATGAATTTTCTGCAGGTTTATGGCTGAATTTTCTATCAAAGTGATTAATTGAACCTGGGCATTTATTTTGTAAAACTGAGTCTTCCATGGGTAGAGATCAAAGAAAGCAAGGTTGCAGCTGGCAGGAACAGAAGATGCACTGACAAATGCATTAAAGCTGCTTTCTCTGAGATGAATGAGAATGCACGAGGAGTGCTCTTTGATATAGTTGTGGCTGTGCTAGTCAATGACTTTTAACTTCCTACCCTGTTCTGCACCACCCCTTAAACTGACATTTCTACCACGGACAATCTCACCTCTCTGACCACACACTTCTGTTGGGACAGTTGTGGAGCTCATTATATGGAAACGTGTAAGATTACTACGGAGACAAGATGATTATAGTTTCATGTCTGTTCCCTGCCCACAGCAACAATGATGGAATTCTAGTGGCTAGTAAAGATACAGGATGGATGTGTGTAAGGTGTCCAGATTTAAGTGGTAAAAACTATTGAGTTTTTGGGATTTAAGATTACTTGAACCTGAATATTTTAGGGACAAATTATACTTGGCAGAAGGTATTAAAACTATAGTGCTCATAGATACTGAATCTTTGGGAAGCATAAAACATGCCACAAAGAACTATATTTTTAAAGACTTTTGTGTTTATCAAATAACAGGAATAGGAAGGACTTCCTGATTTGGAATTGCTCTATGGATCACAGCTGGGATTTTCAGCTGAGCTTGAACAAACCCTTGTTCAGCAAGAAGAGTTTGAATATTAGAAACAAAAAAGCTTGCATTTCCAGAGAGCTGTTTTGTCAATCACACTGGAAAAGTAATTGATGAACATAAGGAGGAAAATTGTGCTAATAACAGAACTTTGGAAGAAACCTCATGCTACAAACATATTACAAAAAATATGCTTTGTTAGGCCATTTGTATGAACAGAGAGTGATTAATAGCTTCAAAGGAACTGCAATGAAACTACTTGAAGCTTTGAATCCTTCTCCTGTAAAGACTTTTCCTCTTGCTTTCTGAGCAGTTTCTGGGCAGCGCCCATCCGAGATCAGCATTTCAATGCTCTTTGATGCATTATCTTCTATTTCCTCTAGTACAATCTAATTCAGCAACATTTGCTGATTATTATCTAGTTGCCTTTACAATTATATATGAATCACTGTTTGTAGCTGGACATAAATTTAATAAATGTTGTTAGTGAATATGAGATGTGTTTCTACCTGCATGAGGTTTAGGCCTCTCTGTTCTTCAGGAGTACTGTTCATGGAATTATCATACTCCTAAGTAATATTCAGGTATTATGGACCAAAGAAATCAGCAGGCTTTTTTAAATCCCCATGTATCATGAAATTTTGGTAGTATCAAAGTCTCCCTAGAAAATTATGATCCAGATTAATTAATGAGAATATGTTAATAATTATGGTTGGATTTTGTTTACTTTTAAAATAAGATATGAAGATAGGGTACGGAGTTTCATATTTTTCTAATGACTTGAGATCTCAACTTGAATCTTCATGTGGAATTCATCAAACAGGCTTTAGCAGCACTTACACATTTCCCCTTTTAGTAACTGTTTCATATTAAGCCTGAAGGAAGCTGAGGGTGATTTTTCCTGTAATTTATGATATTTGTGTCTATTTGCAACAGTTGTAAAAATACTGTGTAAACAGAAACATCATAAAACACTCATTAAAAAAGTCTTCTAAATCCAGAAAAAGAACAGATTTTCCACGGCAATAAATGATACAAACATGAATTACCCCCCAGATATGACAGCATTCAGCTTTGCTGCCTTTTTAATACTGTTTTATAATGTATTTATGACATCAACATAAAAAGAAAGTAAAAGCTATATAAAAGGAAATTTGATGTCATGGTATTTCCTGATTATGGGGAAGAGAGATTTAAAATTAAGGGAGCTAATCTGTGACAGAGGCTATGCAAACTCTTTTAGAAGGGATGATTTCACCAGCCAGGTTGCTTCTCACAACTGAGGAGTGTTTTTGTTACAAGCAGACAGAGACCTTATGAAAAAGTCAAATACTGTTTTAAAAGAATCTCTAAATAACTTTTATCAATACTTCTTTTTTCACAGGTCTAAGCATTTTGTTGTTTATTTTGTCTTCACTTTTGAAAAACTTCACTGAGTCCTAGGTTTTATTAATTTATTCTCCTTCTTCCACTACCATAGTCAAAAATTTCCATTTATAATACTGCAACAGACTATTAGGAAGTGATAGTCTGAGAATTAAGCTGTATCCATTTGTACTCTTTTTTAAGAATGACCTCTTTGTATTCTAGCAGAAAGACAAGAGCAGAGTTCAATTCAACAAGCACTAACAAAATGTAACCAAATTATCTGACTAGAAAAGGAGAAAAAGAGGGAAGGAGCAAGAAAGAAGAAAAAAGAAAAAAAAATCCTGCCTAATATACTCTAGATGATAGAAAAAGAACATGATGGAATAGGTAGAAGACTGTGTGGAATAAAGATAAACATATTCCTTGATTTAAATAATGAAAAATAGGATTTGGAAACTCCAGGAAGTGTACAATGAGTCACCTACTGAGCAAGAATATGTTACAAACGTATTTGTTAAATCTTGCAATTCAAGATTTCTTGAATTACTCTGAATATTTGGTGTCTTATTTGCATCCAAGTGAATGTTAAGATTATTTTTATTTATTTACCTAGCCGTTCTTGGCATCTTTATTTTATTGAAAAAGCTCCATCTTTTCCTATGTGAACTGCAGAGCCCCTGATAAAATCAAATCCCTGGACTGACCTGATGAGAGTTTCTCAACAAAGGTATCTGAACATGACTTTGCAGCACCTCCAGTGTAAAGATATTGGAAACAGAAATTACTGTTTTCTTAACCAGTTTGCAAATGGGTTTTATTCCTCTATTCAGCTTTGGCAGAAGTACTATAGTTATGTTGACAGAGTTCAGGTTTGTATTTTCAGACAGATTTCTATTTTTCTAAGTAGTTTCGGTCACTGCTGACCTATTCAACCCCTGTACTCAAGTAAAAGTTGGGCTTCCATCACATGAACGTATGGGTTTTTTCTGTGTTTGAGCTGTTCTCCTTGTAATGTTGGTTGTCTCCTGCCATCTCATTTCTCTTGTTCTATTAGCATGAATGTCATATTTTTATTGAATGACCTTTTCTTAATCTATTCCTACATGTCTAGTGAAATTTAACACACTGTGACTATTTTGTGTTTGAAAGACAGACTTGAAATTTATGCTAAGCAGAATAAAATTTCTTTAATTCGTTAATATTTTTTTTCTTAAGCAACTTTACAATAAAGCTGCTTTGTACATCTAGGGCAGAATAAAATAGATGAAGTAGCAGCATAGTTTTTTTTTTCTTAAAGTGACATATTTCAATGAAGAAAAGTGTATTTTTAAAAAATATTGTAGCAAGTTGAGAAAAAATATCAGTGCCATTTTGAAAGTGACAATACCTACACCCGAGGCCATCTTTTGTTTTTGTAGATAGTTATAACCTTTATTTTTTAATATCCATTTGAGTCACTGAAATGACTAATGTTATTTATAATCAGTGTTTTGTGGTCTTGTAAAACGTAAGAGAATTCACAGTTCCAGGGTTAGAATCAGGGTTTGAAGGCACTGACATTAGTTTCCATATTTCTAGAGGCAGAATTTTTCAAGAGTTTAGAACATTGGACCATTACAGTGAAGCAAATAATAGATTTGTATGAGCTTTGTCACAGCAGAATAACTTTCCTTCTTTAATATTACAGTATTCAAATGTGCAATTTCCTTGTTTTAACTTTAAATCTTGGACAGGGAAACACAGATTACTTGGAGACCCTTCATACAGATATGTCTGAGAATTGTTCAGAAAAAAGCCATTCCTTTCCAGCACTTCTTGTGAACAATACTAAAAAAGGCTTATAACCCTCTTTCAAACTCCTGCAAAACATCCTCAAGCCACAGGTATTTTCAGGTTATCAAACTGAAAAGAAATTCAATATAGACACTGAAAAATTAATTCAGCAGCCACTGTCATAACCAGAAATTTTCCCTGGTTGCACATTTGTTGCTATTGCACATTGGTACCATATTTGTAAGTCTGCTAGACTGTTTTTTATATACAGTGTCAGTGCTTACAAGCCTGCCACCCTTTGAGGTGTAAATTTATAAGACTAAATCTCAAGAGGAATGTAACAAAAGTATTTCACGCCAGAAATGCATCTAGCTGGATTCTCTACCCTCACTCATCTGGAAAAAAACATTCCAAAACCCTCAGAGTGAGCAATTATAGACATATAGACATGTCCTTCTAGCACCTATTAAATAGCATTTGAATTGCGAACAGAACTGTAAGTATACTTTTTTCCATTTTTTTACATTATGCAATTATGCTATTTTTCTATAAGTGTTTTCATTATCTCATGTGATATCTAAACCTTGTTAGAATCCTTGGTTTCACTATGGTCAGTAGCTTAATCATGCACTATTTAAAGAATTATTTTCTAACTGTTTGACTTCATTCAGTACTACTTATGAACATACATTCACAGAAAACATTTACAAAGACTATATTTTTATCTTTTAATTATTCAAATTATAAAGATAAACCTGGCAGAATTTAATCAAATTTAGTTTTCGAGGCTTGTACTTAAAAAATGGTAAAAATAATTATACATTTTATTCATCTGCAGAAAGGGAGAGGAACTTTTCAGGGAGGGTGAGAGATTTGGATTAGAAAAAAGAATATATATACATATAAAAAATTATGCATTATATATTTTATATATACAAGGAAGAAATTGTTCTGGACTTACTCACCAAAACAATACAAAACCAAGTAATTGGAAAGCACACTGGATTTGGTCCAAATTCTCATTTTCAGTCTCGATTTCTTTGTTCAGACATCAGTTGTGCTGAGTATTTACATTGTACAATATAAACTAATTTATGGCACTTACATCATTGCCTAACATGCTGTTAATCATCTTGCATGCTGTGAAATGTTCTAATGTGTAACAGCCTTCCCCTGCTTTGGAATATCATTGATTCATTGCTTACACTTTAAGGAACTGAGATGGATGCTCTCATGATACTCTCTATATATCTAATGGGACTCTAACTCACAGAAGAACACAAACACACTGTACACAGATGCTTCACACTCTCTTTGTGTTGAATTCACTTTAGGGTCATTTTATTTCTCTTAGTAAGATAATTGATATAACAAATTGAGGGGAACATTTTTTTCACACTGCAAATGCAATCAAGAACATCACAATAACAACATGAAATTTGTTGGTTGCATGGTGCAAAAAACATTGTTTCAGGGAATAAGACAGTTGAAATCCTCTCTGCTGTATTACATGCTATAAATAATAGTTGGAAGCAAAGATATATGTCCTGTGATATTTTATTAGCTCTGAGTGTTGTTTATGCTGACTTTACTCTCCCTTAAAATCCATACAACCTTTGTTCCTTCTGAAATACAGTTTTTGGAGAAACTACCAGAGAATCATTTAATGGTTTGGGTTGAACTTAAAAAACATCTAGTTCCAATACCCCTGTCATGGGCAAGGACACCTTCCAATGGACCAGGTTGCTTGAGCCCCATCTAACCTGTTCTTGAACACCTCCAGGGATGAGGTATTGGGGCATCCACAACTTCTCTGGGACCTGTTCCAGTGTCTCTCCACCCTCACCTTAAAGAATTTATTTCTAGTATCTAATCTAGAACCATCCTCTTTCAGTTTGAAGCCATTTCCACCTTGACCTGTCAGTCCATAAAGTTCCTCTTCACCTTTCCTCTTGCTCTCTTCAAGTACAAGGTCTTCCTGGAGCCTCCTGTTCTCCAGGCTGAAGAACTCCAGATCTTTTTCCTGTCTTTGAAGGAGAAATGTCCTCTGATTATTTTTGTGGTCTTTCTCTGGACTTGCTCCAACAGGCTGTCATCCTTATGTTGGGCATCCTAGAGTTGGGCACAGCACTGCAGGTGGGGTCTCAGAAGAGCAGAGTAGGGGCAGAACCTCATCCCTCCTCCTGCTGGCCACACTGCTGCTTTGGATGCAGTCCAGGGTGTGCTTGGCTTTAGGGAAGAGCGGACTCTGGAACTGTGAAGTATGACTAGATTCACTGGCTTAGTCAGTGAGAACTGTACTCTTTTTGCTTTGACTATAGTTGCATGCACATTTTTTCTTGATTTTTTTACACTTCTACACAGATTTCAGACTTCTGATTTGGAGGCACAGGATACATATCAGTGCAAAGTCATTCCACAAAAATCTGTGAATAAAGATTTTTAATATTAAAGATATTTCTATTATTTATTCCAATTACAATTAATAGTTGTATTAATAGTTTAAACAAAGACATAAGTCTTTGTATATGTTAATGTATTCTTCTGACCTACCTTACAACACTGATGCCAATGCAATCTTCCACTGAATTTATTCTTAGTGTTATGAATTATCAAAACTTCAGGTTTAAAAAGTGAAAACTTATGATTGTATAAAAATTTCAGCCAGTGGTAAACATATTTCTGGAAAGCTGGAAAGCTGGAATTTTGAGATCCTATAATGAAAAATTTAATATTTGGCCACAGGGAAAAGATGAAGCAGAGGATAACAGTAGGAAGAAAGGAAACAGTGCAGAAAGATGCAATAAACACTGCTGTCACAGCAAACAGCAAGGAAAGCCAGACGATGCTTTTTGATTTAGACATAGCTGACAGTGTTTATGGATTAATAAACATCACAAGTCAACTTCTGAAAGAGTGTGGAATGTTTGTAGGACTTTTCCCTCATTTCAGCTTGTGATAAATTGCTCTGGTTATGTTAATTTTCCTATTTTTTATCCAGAAACTGCATTCCAGTGGTAGTTCTGCCATATTCCACACAATCTATCCAAAAGTTTGGTGACTATCATTAATAAATTAAGTAGTTATCCTTTACAGGCTTCTATGAGCCCCTTAAAAATCTCATCTGGGATTTTTAGTTATCAAAGAATGATGAATTAACTTCTCAGATAGCATAAGTCCTACACAGTTGCATTGATTGTAATTAAGTCTGAGTGAGAAAAGCAAGTATTTTCACACTAAGTAACTAGCTGAGTTCAGTAGTCTCAATATAGGGATGGAGCCTCTCCTATGAGGAAAGGCTAAGAGATTGGGGTTTATCCAGCTTGGGAAAGAGAAGGCTGATCTAATTGCGGCCTTCCAGTACCCAAAGAAAACCCACAAAAGAGAATAAGCCGAGTTGGAAGGGACCCACAAGGATCATTGGGTCTAACTCCTGGCCCTGCTGTGCACCATCTCCAAGAGCATTGTCCAAATGTTTTGTGAACTCTGTCAGGCTTGGTGCTGTGAACACTTCCCTGGGGAGCCTCTTCCAGTGCCCAGCCACTCTCTGGGTGAAAAAACTTTTTCTAATATCCAACCTAAACCTTTCCTGACTCAGGTTCATGCCATTCTCTTGGGTCATGTCACTGATCACCAGAGAAGAGGTCAGTGCCTGCCCCTCCTCTTCCACTTGTGAGACTATTGAACACCTCAGTGAAGTCCCCCCTCAGGCTCCTCTTCCCCAGGCTGAACAGATCAACTGACCTCAGCCATTTTTATATGGCTTCCCCTCAAGGCCCTTCACCATCTTTGGTGCCTTCCTCTGGATGTTCTCTAATAGCTTTGGATCTTTCTCGTGTTGTGGTGACCAAAACTGCACACAATATTCAAGGTGAGTCTGCAACATCGTAGAGGGAGAGAGGCATTTTGTAAGAGCGTATAGAGACAGGAAAAGGGTGAATGGTTTCAAACTGAAAAAGAGTAGTTTTAGATTAAATATTAGAAAGAAATTATTTACGATGAGGGTGGTGTAGCACAGGAACAGGTTTCCCAGAGAAGTTGTCAGTGACCCATCCCTGGAAGTGTTCGAGGCCAGGCTGGATGGGACTCTGAGCAACCTGGTCTAGCAAAAACTGTCCCTGCACATGGCAATGGGGTTGGAACCAGATGATCCTTTAAGGTCCTTTTCAACCCAGGCCATCCTGTGATTCTGTGATATAAAGTTTTAAAAGGCACAAAAGAGATAATTTTATCTGAGAATGATAATTTTTTACGTGTATTAGCAGTTGACAGGTGTTTTTTTGACAAAGATAACTGCTGTGTTTTAGGTGTGTTGAGCTACATATCTCAGAACTAATAAACATGCATTTCTGTTTTTAATTTGAAGGAGTTAGACTAATCCCTGACACTATTCTTTTTTTTTTTTTCCCTGAGGAGAGTATACGATCCTACTCTTATTAATTACAGGGACTAAGAAGAGGATGGCAAATGTCAAAATAATTTCCTATCTAGGTACCATTATATTCAGAAAGTATGAAGTTCTAGTCTTTGAAATGTAATAGCTTTCTTTTTTTTCTTAAAAAAAACCCTCTATTTTTTTAGAAGTGGACTACAGCTAGAAAATTTAATTAAATACCTATGGACACCTATTGACTTAGCCAATCTGCTTGTTACCTGTCAAGAGAAACATGGGAACTAGTGAACTCAGAACTTAATGGCCGCAGAAATAAGAAGAAACAAAAAGGAAGTCACATAATATGCAATATTTTAAATAACAATAATGATGTCACTTCAGATTTATATTTGCTCTTCTAAATATTAAATGCCATTAGACCTAAGCAGTTTCCGAGTAACTGGAGCCATCATACTTAGAAATAAATTTAATAAAATAAATACCTAGAACAGGCACCAACCTCCTCCTCAAAATACAGGTCATGATAATGAATTTCAAATTTTGCTTTTGTACAAAAAAGAAAAATTAGCCCTTTCTGAGGCAATTCTATGGAGCCATAGATACAACCATGCAAAAAATAATTGAGGCTTAATAACTTCTAGAATAAACATAGCCTCTAGTAATTGTGTCCATTACATATTGTGGGGTAGTAAATGGAGAAAAAGAAGTTGGGAAGAAAAAAAAAAACACTGGAAAGACTCCTCATAATCTTTTTTAGTCTCACATAATTGTAAACCTACTCTAGTAACTCTTCTGCCATGAAACTGAATACAGTTTTTTTAAACATGTTGAATGAAAAATGCTACCTTTATTACTTTTACTTTGCTGCTGACAAATCACTGGGTACCCATGCAGTATGAGCAAAGCAAAATCTTTGTAAGGAATTATTTTAACAGAAGGCATCTTGCATGAGCACTGCATTTGGGTCAAAGTCTTATTTACAATGAACATGGGAAGTCCGTTTTTTTGGGGTTTTTTTTTGTTATTGTTCTAGAGCACTAGTACATAGCATATCTAATATGCCTTACATTAAATACATACATTATTTTGGCATTCCTTAGGTCTTCCTACTGGATTTATTTACCAGATGCTTACATTCTAAATTTATACCCATTTTTAAGGGTTTATATAGCTTAAGTAGACTTTAACTATGTTAAAATTCTCTTACTTTTCTGTTTGAACTTGTAGAGAGTTTCCTTACACTTTCTTTTCACTTCATTTTCTTTGCTCTTCTAGGCACCACTCAAGGCAAAAATTACTAAAGTTCCACTTGAAAACCTCACTTATAATTTTTGTTTCTGAAGCTAAACAGTAGTTCTGTCTGTAATAACCTGAAATAAGCCTTGGGCAATTCTGAAGTTATAGTCATATAAACTCATTAAAATTTTGGTAATTTTTGTGGCCCTACAGGAATCTGAAAAATGTTTACATATTTTCCATTTTGTATCAGATTCATGAAGTTAAAGGAAAGAAAAAAAATGGAGGACTATGAAGAATCTCAAAAGAACATCCAAACTCTCTCCTGTTCAAAGGTGGTTTAGGATTGCCTAAGGTAGATACTTATCAATATGCAGTTGAAACAATAAAGGAAATTCTTCAACCTCTCTCTTTGGTTCATTTCTATTCCTTGCCCTTTTAGGGAAAAGGTTTTTTTGTATCCTGAATTTTATCTAAAAAGTAAAAATTTAAAAAATTCTTCTCTACTTGAGCAGAGAGTACAGGAAATTCTTCTTTTTTTATAACAGCCTCCAAAAATTTAAAAAATGTTTTCATGTTTTTCTTCATGTTTTATTCTCGTAATGTAGCAATCTTGGAGGAGTTTCGTATTTGACTTCTAAGCATTCCTAATGGCAAAATTAAAGGAATGAATTAGCAAGGATACTAATTTGCTTATTCTACATGCACAGTGGAATTCAAAAAAGATAATCTATCCCGAAAGAGGGAAAGAGCTTATTTTACAAAACCTACACGACTTTCTGTGTGTTCATGTTGAAATATTTAAGAATAGTCTCTGCCATATATGGCTGCAATACTCTGGCAGAGGTCTTCACACTACTGAGTAGAACAGGACAATTTCTCTTCTTGTTCTTTATCCTCCTAATACATTCCAAAAAGATTTATTTCCCATTACACTTCTGTTCTCTGCTTGGCCCTTCTCCACTGCAATATACAGATTTTTGTCTGACTCTCCAAGTATTCTGTTTTGCATTTATTAATCTGATTCTCCTGGGTGTAGTTCTTTGCACTTCTATTTATTTAAGTTCTTTTGGTTAATTTTTGTTCACTTCTCCAATTATCAGAATCAGTTTGAGTTCTAACCCCATTGCTCAACATGTTTAAAAAGGTTTTTTGCTATAATTTGAAAGACATGTAGATTAATTTTCCATTTCACATTCCAAGTGTTGTAATATCTCCATTTATATTAATTAATTAAATACATTAATCAAAACTTAATGTATCATATCTTATCAGGTTTTATCTCTTAAAAAAAAGCTACATGAATTTCTAAATAAAAACTGGATAGTTCAGGATGCTACATATAAGTGAAAAGAAGGAAAAAAGTCCTTTTCTTAAAAAGAAATGCCAATTTTTCTAGCACTAAGAATTTGTTTCAGAGTTTTCAGCTATATCATGAGTATTGGAGTATATTTTTACATTTACTGTAATTTTACTTTTTCATTTTTTGTAAGTGCTGATAAATATTATTTCACAGAATTGTGAGCAGTGACATGCAAACGCAGCACCTATTCATGCACATGCAGACAACACCTTGTGTATTACCTGCAACAGAAACATTGGAAAAAATATAATTTTTTCAGTCATAATGATTATTTACAGAAATCTTCAATCATTGCAGAATGTTCTGCTTTGTCTTCAGGTTATTCTCATATGGAAAAAATTACACAATTCATTTAATCTAAAGCTAAGAATTTTTTTTGTTTTTCTTTATGCACTGTATTTATCAATCTAAATCTCAAATCCTCTTCTGTTTTGTTGCACCTGAGAACTGGATGATTGTAGAAAATCAGGCTCAAAGGGACCTCTGAGGTCTTATGCAAGGCAGTTTCATTTGCCCATCACAACTGATTATTTCCTTGAAGCAACCCCCAGTTGAAGGCCAACGATTTCCTTCGAGTTGCATTGCTGTGTTTTCCAGCAAAAGCCTGCTGCATGGGCTGCAATAGGCAGCTCAAATAGACTTATTTGACTAGGACCTGCTGCTGTCCTATCCTGACTGCAGTGGGGTAGGGAAGAGCTGAGCAGCAGAGCCCAGGCAGATCTGAGGGCATGGCAACCTCTGGCAGGAGGCAGCAACACACAGCTGGCAGTGGGTGAGACAGTAACATCTTCAGCTGACCAGCTGCCTCTGAAAAATGATGTGTGAGCAAGCCATAAATCATTCTTGTTGCAGGGGAATATGTAGCAAACACCTTCCAATGCCTTTATTGCTTCCTCTCCCTAAGAATTGCATGAGTAAATTGCTGTAAAGAGTTTAAGAGGAAAAGCCTGTTGAAGTATTTAGAAATATGCAGTTTTTCACCCAAGCAAACATTTCTACTGGAAGGATTGACCTTTAAAGAAACCTCTACCACTCTCTTGCAACCTGTATATCCACAAATATTTGTTATTTTCTACATAATTTTTTATTTCAGCTATGAAACCATTAAAAATTCCTAACCTGATACCTCTTGGTACCTTGGGATATGTCGAGATATATCGAGGTAGCTATTTTGAATAGGACACTGTACTGTGTACCCAGTAAAAAAAGACTGAAGGCCCTAAAAAAAATCAACAGTAAGATAATCGGTACCCTTACACCCACAAGGTAGTCTCAGAGCACTTGAACCTTTACATTATTGTTAGTTGTAATATTTTGTGAAAAGTATGGCCAAAGCATTGGACTCAGAGGCCATTTCTTCTGTAGATACCATTGCTCCAGAGCACATGTAAGAAGAAAGAAAACTGTTGCTTCTGTATATATTCCTGCACATATTCCTTAGGTATCAAAGTGAATGGAATCTGTAGAAGAGAAAACAGTGGTCATGAAAGAGGGATTCAGAAAAACTAAACACAGTCTAACAGGAATGCATGAGAACCAGGAAACCAGCTAGAAATTTCCCTTCATAAAAAAAAAATCCAATTTCACAGCACCTCCTGGATTTTTCAACTCAATTAGTCCACACAAATGAAGATCTTAAAGAGTTTGCATAGGGTATCCTTAGCTCTCAGTAATTACTAAGATTGGCTTTGCTGTTTTACAAGCCTTACCATTAAAACACTAGGTAATTTAGCCTGGATACAAACTAAAAGTTAAGTCCTTGATAGAAGGGGGAATTGGACATCTGGGAGTAGGAGCTGTTGGATGATAAGACATAGATGCATTTTAGCATCCCGGCCTGTAGGATTGCATGTGTGTGCTGCATACATTCTGCAATTGTTAGCTAAATGGAGACACCTGCAGTTTGTCACTCTGAGTGGGTAGTGACAGTAGGACAGACATATGGATGATGGATGCTACACAGACATTTTACCCTAAGAGAGGTTTAAACACCTAGATTGTGACAAAAAAAACCCAAAAACCAACAAAAAACCCAAAAAACCCCCTGTCTTTTTTCCTTTCTTCACTACAATGAGCTTGTTGTTTCACATTTTCACTGCATTTCCCTTTTCAGTCCGCCACCTCTATTTTCTGTGGGAAGGTTCTGTAAAATCTAAGGTAGATAGACATCTTCTGCACACAATTTGAAGATATAAAGAAAAAGGTACTGTTCTCAATTTTGTAAATAGTGTGTAAGTTGTACGATATTCCTACTGACAGTTTCTTAAAGATGCATATTTCTTACAAGAGATTTGGTTCTGTGCTTCATCTACACTCTTATGGTGGATGATAACTACTATTTAACAAACCAAATGCTTTTGCTTTTGCTATGTGCCTTTGGAGTACTGAAGAAATACAAAATCATGGCAAAGATTTCTGAAAAAGGTTATTAGCATGCAAAGTCAGATTATATAGTAAATAGTTGGGAAAAAGTATTATTTAGTAATTCATGTATTATATTTGTCTCTCCACAATCATGAATCCCACTATCTCTGTACCTACATATAGCTAATGGTTACATAAAAAATTGAGAGTATAGGATAAAGTTTTGATTGTCTAACAAGGCACTCAAGTGTTCTGGCAATTGTAATAAATGCTAACTCTGAACAGTGGTTAAGTGCTTTGCTGGGAGTTGCTTTAGATTTTATTTTTCTCTTAAAATTTTAATTTAGTGCCTTTTTTTTAATTAAAAAATTAATTTAGTGCCTTTTTATCACCCCAAAATTCAATCTGTAAATGCACTTTCCCCTAAAATTTCTTTCTGCCACATAAGATGTTGAAACAAATTACTCTAAATGCTTTCAGGGGATGTCTGAGAGAATTTCTAGTGCTTTAGTGGAGGGATTGTTTTTGGACTGTATTTCTACAGTACCAAAGAGATCTTTGAAAGATTTAGTTTAAATGAAACACCAGAAATTAACACGACAATGCTTTCTATTTTAAGTTTGGGGAGTTTACGCAATTTTCTTTCAAGGCAAGAGATGATACATTAATTGACATGTGTGGAAAAAACGTCTTTATGTTTCTGTAGAAAGGAGTATGGTGGGGATACTGCCTGAAAGACCATAAGATCAAATTTAGGTAATGGATATTACATATACAAATATCTACAGGAAAGGCCACAGCAAGATTCCTGTAGCTGGATTTATTCTACAGTTTATCATCAATAAAGCTATTATAATGATATTGGTTTGACAGATTTTTTTTAGGTAATTGGATCAATTATGCAAATGACTGTCTTATTAACCATAGAACATAACTAGATTTGGAAATACAAAAAGATGCAGATATGGAATTAAATCTTACCTTACATGATTTAAAGGGAAAGTTTGGCAAAAACATAAAGCTCCAAGGTATAAAAAGGGATCCAGCTCATGGTCAGATTTCCATATGGAGTTCTGTTTAATCTGGGCAGACAGAAACCTTGAAAGTAAAAACGATATATGAGCATAAAAGAGGAAATAGGGTCATTCAAGCAACAAAACCCTGTCGTTTTCATATAACTTCAAAAGACAGTATCTGAGTCAAAAGCTGTCTTAGTGAATATTTATAGGATGGCTTAAGGATATTTCCACATAGTTTCTGCAAGAAATAAAAAGAAAAACCTCAAACACATTATAACCCTTTGATTATGGCTGATTAAAAGCATACCATTATTTACTGCATTTTACCTAATTTCCTAGTGCCCCTCCATTCACTCATGTGCTCCCTGTATTTCTGTTTATTCCCATTCTCTCTTTCTTGTATTGTGGGCTGTGAGGTTCTAGTCTCCTGTCTTTCATTGTAAAAGACATTTGTGATCTACATTAAACAATTACCTGTGCTTTTCCACATCCTTTTGGTGTTCTACATTTTCAGGCTGCCTCTGTTACTTCTCTCACCACATTATTAACTCCCAAGTAACTACTTTCTCTAGCACTGTTGTCTAGTCTCTGTAGCTTGGAGTAGGGATTTCAGTTAATGCATTGTAAAGCCCTGATTGCACTATTGTGGATGTACTGATTTCAGCTGAACTACAGAGATTTATGCCAGCCCAGAGAGTGGTCATTGTGCGTCTGAAATAACCTAGGTTTATTGAATTAAACCTATTTACAAGGAAAGCATTACTCCAATCCTGGTTTGAATACTGTAAATCTTTGTGGAATTGCTTGACATGAATGATTACAAAAGTATTTGAAAGTTCATGCCTGTGGACCACATTACGGCATTCAAAAGATACTTACATTAAATTTTAAGTAGTGTAGAAATAAGCATTTTAAAATAAACAGTAATAGAGTGAGATGCCTTTTTCAGAGAGGAAAAAGAACATTTTGTCTTCTCAACCTATGTACATCTCTTCATAAAGTCAATGGTCTCCCATTGCAATTTATGAACCAAATTAAAATTTGTTATAAAATGTGACTAGCTGGTTCCAGTTAGGTTTTCCAGCTGTTAAACATTGTCTCTTATCAATAGCTCATGTTCTTGATTAAAAGATAGAATAAATCATGTCATACCTGCTCAGCAGAAAGATATTCAGTGCATGAACAGAGGGATTTACAAACACCTAAATTGCTGATAAGACATTTATATTAAATATATTTATTATTTAAGAATTCTTTCTTGTCTTTTGTTCACTTTTTTCTTAACATTTCCTTGGTACAAGGATAAATCCTTTTTTTTCCTGTTTCTGTGAACTTTAACAGATACAAAATCAGCTATTACAATATAAGACTATTTTTTCAAATTAGAAAGACAAATACACAGCATCAATCAATCTCAGGCTATGGCATTTTCAGAGCACAATGGCAGCATTCATGGAAGAGTATAGCACAGTGTTCCTAAAGCTTGCTCTTCCCATACGTAGTTTATACAGCTGCAGGATATAGATATCTGAAGAAATATTCAGGTAGTCTAGAGTGAGATCAAGATGAAAAGAAGCAGCTATTAGAGAAAGACACAAAACCTCTGTCAGATCTCCAGTGGACAGGATCATGGTGACCCAGTTGGATCCAGTGCTCACCTCCAGTCTATCTGTGGGTATCTAGTAACTGCTTACCAGACATGCAGAAGCTTGGGCATCTGTGCATCTGAAACAGTATCTGGTAACTATGAAAATTAGCATGGAAATCTATTTGAAAGGGACATGAGATAGATGTAATCACTGGCAGTTCTTGGACTCCCAGTCCTTTTTTATGTGATTTGCACAGGCAGACTGTTGTATCTGTAACATCAGCAGGGTTTTTTTAAGCATTCTCATGGACAAGGAGAAAAGATGAAATTAAGCAGCTTTATCTATACTGCAACAATACAATCCTCACTGACAACTAAAATACAGAATCCTCAGTATTTTGTGAGTGGAAGAGTCTTTTCACCACATGTAACAATAAGTCAATTTTTTTAAAATTCCATTTTAGATATTTTGGGGAAAAATAAATCATTGAAATGGAAGAGAAAAAGTCCTGAAGAAAAATTGTGATAGAGTGGAAGGAGGTTTAGTTCTCATGGCTGTAGTTGCCAAGGAAGGAAGCAATGACAGCAATAGGTTTAAGGCTTTTATGCCTTTTAGGCTGATATACTGACATAGTTGATTATTTTAAAAAACAAAACAAACATGGACATCTGGACGTCCACACAAGCAACATTTCCACACATATTCATTTAAATATTATGCAGTCATAATTTTTAAACATGTTTATTTTGTCACTTATCTCTCCACTGATAATAGGATAGGTGTGTAAATTCTCTGGTTTAATAAGTAAAACTTCAAAGTAGAGAATTCAGAACAGACACCTTACCTTTGTTACTGCTCTCCACTTCTAAAAGAACTTCTACATTCTTATAATCCAAGGAAGTCAAATATATCAGACAAGCCTGCAGAAGAATTGCTCTTTCATTCAAAAACCATCTCATCTGTTTGAATGTTAATTCAAAAAATAAATTTTCAGGGTAGCAATGATCTTAGTACTTAGCATGTGTGTGGCCTGTGAATAAAATTGTTGTTTCCAATGGGGTAAAACTTTTTAAAATTGCTGCTTGAAAGAGAAAGATTCTCTTAAAAGAATAAATCATTAGCAACAAATTAAACTTAGGCTTTTTTTCAGATTATATACCCACTTTTAAAATTTTCTTTTCAGAGTATATGTTATCCATGTAATCCTACTAGATTTTTAGAAACCAAGTAAAATTTGGAGAGAAAGAAAACATCCTTTCTGATTGACTCTCATAATCAATAAACATACCTTTGTGAAAATCTAGTTGACTATGATTAAGCAATAGTTACAATGAATATTATTATAATTTTAGTAATATATTTACCTGAAACAGCCAGAGACACTAAATAATCAACTGTGAGCATGCAAATGAAAAGCCACGAGTAATTTCTGGCTGTAGTGGCATGTATGGAGAGGTTACACGCAAGAGGGGAGAGAGTGAAAGTACACTCCTTTTTCTGTAAAAGATCTTCAGACCTTACTGCAGTAGCTAATGTCACCCTCAGATTAATCTAGTCTTCTGTGAATATAAGACCTGATATTATCTCTTGGTGTATAGAATTTATATCCTTACTTTACTGTCTGATATTACAGCCAGTAATAAAGATGTTCCTTTAATAAGCAGAGTAAAAGGTCATGAGTTCATTCCTCTTGAGCGTCGTGATGCCTGTAAAGAAGTTATAATATGCCTAACAAAATTGCCTAGCTCTTCTTGTTCCCACGGATTTTTTGCTTTGGTGTTAATCTGCAGGAAAGATGGGGGTGAGAGAAGAGAGATAGAGATGTGCCCTGAATTATGCCTAAAATGTTTGACAGTGGGATTCAAAATAGCATAATTGGACCAAGAAAAAAAATAAAAGAAGTTATTGTACCCACTATTTGGGTGATTGATAGAGAGTCAGTGGGGGATTAGAAAATGAAAGTTTATATAATTTTACATAAAGAAAAATTTCCATTGCTTGTAGTGTGGGAGATATCGTGCAAAAGCCTCACTTGCCAAAATGGCACCAAACAGCATATATTTTCCGGTTTCACCAGGTTATTGCAGGCATTTTCTTACACAAGAAAGTGAGGAACACTTTGTGCCAATCCATGTGCACAGATATGTGTCAGGAATGACAGAGAAAATGTCTGTCATAATCATAATTAATCATAAATAAATTAATTCATAATTGTTCAAAAGAAGGATCCTTAATTTTTTGCAGCCTGCTCTATCTACTCAAGTTCTACCTCTGAGTTGAGAGGGGGAGAAGATGAGGGCCAGGTTTAGCAGAGAATACTGCAAAATGTTGTTTTAGTAGTGTCACAGGAGATTGTAGAAGGCATCTGGAACCAATATTGACCATATGTATAAAAATGAAGTTTGATTCACTATGAGTTTAATTTAGTCTGGCATGGTTATAACTCAGAAATGCCCAGACTTCTGCTGGTTTCCAGATCCCAAGGTCTTCAGCTGTTTTGCCAACTGAGTTTCTTATTCTCTCTTATGCTCTAAGAGAGCATCTGAAAAGGGATGGAAACATTACCAGAAATTAATTTAGAAAGCAAGGGAATCCCAGTGACACAGATTGTCCCACCAGATACAGCAAAATCAACCTGTTAGAGAAGCACACAGTGCACTGGCTCAGACTTGTGTAAGAAAGGGTGGTAGGCACTGGTGCAGGATGTATGTGAGACCACATAAAGGGGGAAGCAGGAGGAGATGTGAGAGAAGACACAGGAAGATACAGGACATCTGAGGAGAAATGTGAAGAGGCCTGTCTGCAGAAATGAAATGGAAGAGGAATGTGTCAGGGGACATTGATGGAGACATGCTGGAAATGCCCTCTTGGAAGGAGCTGTGGTTTGGCAGAGGAGGCACTGTCCATGGGAACCCATGCTGGATCACAGATAGCCCTGAGGGACTGGGTCCAGGGATGGTCCCACAGCAGGGCAGAAACAGACCTACAGAGAATGCAGCCTGTGGAGGGACTGGGGTACTGACAACCCCAGGAGGACTGGAGCCCATGAAGGGACCCTTACCAAGGCGGGGTAACCCTGGAGTGTACAGCAGCCCATGAATGCTCCACCTTGGAGCACAGGAAAAAATTAAGAAGTGACAAGCAGTGGAGGAAAAGAGTAAGATGCAAAGGGCAGCAGGAAGAAATGGCTGTGCACTGACCTCAACCCCTTGCATTGCCCACTGCCTCTCCAAAATGTGTGGGAAGGATTGCATGTATTGTGCTACAAAAGCAAGGGAAATTGAGACTAGAAAAGGGGGAAGGAAGGTGGTGGACTGGATAAAACCTGAGAAACAAGCAGAAAAGTTAGGGTTTTTTCCTAGTTGATTGTTTTCTTTCCTTTTTCAATACCTGAGACCATAACTAAAAATTTATGTTAGTTGGAAATAAATGAAATGACGTGCTAATCTTGGTATCAAGACTGTTTTGCCCATGGCAACTTAAACAATGTTTTATAATATAAGCATTGTTTGATGTTCATGTTGTACCCAAGCTGATTTATTTATGCTTGGCCATATGCAAAGTCCATATCTTTTTCTTAGGTACCGGTTCACCCCTCTTATAATGCCATTTTCAATGCTCAATTTATTTCCACATGTCCCACAAATAATATAATGTTCCTTTGTGTATCTTGCTCACATGGCATAAGTGAATGCATAGGGGATATGCAGATGCCCTTCAGTATGATGTGCTTCTTAGCCACTATATGAAGAGGTCAATGTTTGAGAGAGAAAGATACTATGAGGGCAGTAAAATCAATTAATTCTTTATTTAATTTAACTTGCAGGATGACCACCAGCTGTTACTGCATCAAATCAAAAACCAAAACAGTAACACAAAGAAATGCAACAGAGTTTCCATGGGAACTGCTGTGAAATACATGATGACAGCACTTTCTGTAAGTACAAAATATGAAGAATTTACTTTAAAAACCAAAACCAAACATAAAACCCCCATATAATCTTTTCTAATCAGGAACTAATTTTTTTTTCTCTTAGATGCCACCTGAAAACCAAATCAGTTTTACACAGCAGGTAATTTCCAGAATTCACAATATTAAATATTTGTCTATAGAGTGTTGAGTGTTGTGTATGAATATACATGAGAGACAACACAAAAAAAAAATTAGGTTGAAAATCTATATGAATCTTTATGCTAAATCTTATGCAGTACAGATGTAATCCTCTCCCTAATAAATATTGTAAACCCAATTAGTTTGGAGCAAAAGTTCATTTAAAAGACAACCTGCTACTTGCTGACCTATTACATGCAGTTAAATACCATCCTGAAATTTTGTGTTTAATGGTTTAATTTATTTTGTCTTAACGTGGCAACTGTAGGGAAGCAGGCATATTACCTTTCTAGCACACTATCCCCTCTTTGATAACTAGAACTTGAATTAGAGCAGTTCTCTCCCCTCATACACAGTTGGAGGTGAAAATCTCTGAAACATGAAGAACTCTTAGCTCAGAATTTTTTTTCTCTTTGGTGGTCATTTTGCAGCACTGTATTTTAATCCATATAAAAGAATAATACAGCTGATCTAGACATAGAACAGCTTTGTTATCATACCAATTAAACAATAAATGGCAAAGAAGATACCCCTATCACTGCTCTCTAGTTTATAGGAAATAATTGAAAAATACTGATACTTAGCACACTTTTTCACATCTCTTATCATTTTACAAATGAATGTCCTTTTTCTGTTGAAAGAGTATCACAGAAATTTCTTCTGTTCTTTTAAAAAGAAGTTGTTTCAAATTCTATCTTCAAGTATCTCTGATGTTTCTATTTGTTTAAAAATGCAGTTGATTTTTTTAAATTGGAAGATCCTTATTCTGTGATGAGCAAAGTAGGCTCAGCTTGTGAACCACTTTGAGGTGAAAAGAATTATTCTAGAAACAGGTGAAAATGACAACTGCATTTAGCTTCCCAACACTTTTAATTATAAAAGATCAATGGGATTCTTTGAGAAATTGTACCATCTCTGTTGCTTACACTACATCTCAAGGATTTTCCAAGAAAAGTCATCAGGTTAGAGAATTTCCCTTTATTTCAAACTGTGCTTTGTTTTTCTAAGAAACTACTTATAGTATTTATAGTACTTATATAGGCCATGGTTCTCAGATGCTTAATTCTTAAAAAAATTTTTAGAAACATATAAATCAAGTCAATAATGGAAACATTTAAACTTAAAAGCCTCATAACGACAAAAGAAACATGGACAGATATTTGCCTAGAGATGTATGGGAAGTCTGAGGGTTCCCAGGAGACACGTGAAAGTTGGAGAACTTTTGGTAAATCTTTTGTAAGATCTGGGAAAACACCACCTCTATCCTTTGATTAAAGATACAGAAAGATTCTTCTAAGAAATGGAACTGTATGAAAAAATACCTTTCATCAACACAGTATGTGGAATTGATACATATGAAACAGTCTTCCATGGACTCAGTTATAGCCGCTCACTCTTCAACTTCTGCTGGTGAAACGCTGAAGTACTGAAAGTACTTAAATTTAACTTTAATTCACAGCTGAAAGGTTATTAAAGAAGCAGAAACCACAGTTTATTTTTTGTTACTTTGTGTACAGAATTGTTAGAAAACTGTTTGTGAAATAAATACTTTCTAAAAGATACTTTAGAGCTGCATGGTTAACCACACAACATTAGGATATACCAGTTTAAGAGAAACTTGGAAATTTTCTTCAGCTTCTATTGTGTCTACATCACATTGCAATTAAAGACTGCATAAACCAAAAAAACCACCCAACCCCCAACAAAACAACAAACACAAACACATTAGCAAAGTATACATTCTTTATGAGGAAAAAAACCCCAAAAGATGTTAAAATTACAGAAAAAAAGTCGATATACATGACAGAATTACTTAAAAATCTCCTTACATCTCATGTAGCCACTTCCTTATTAATTTTTATGACATACCAACAGTTCTTAAGGTGAGAGGCAAACCTTTCAAAAAAGCCCCATTCAGGGAACTTCAGGATATGTACTTGCAGAAATTGCAGATATTTTTCTCACCTCACTGATTTCGTATCTCTGTTTGCATATGATTATTTCAGCAAAAAAATGACCACTATTCTGTAAAGACATATTTAAAAGTAGGACAGACAACCAAATGGTATTTGTGAATGTCCTACATGTTCCTTTTTCTAAACCATTAGTTTGGAAACAGCCTAATTTAGAGACTTGGAATGAGATTCAGGAAAAACATGTTTTCTTGTTCTGTCACTGAACTGACTAGCCTCAGTCAAATTGATTCTCTTCTCAGTGCTGCTGTTGCTGGGTTAAATGCAGAGAAGACAGTGACCTCATTAATGTGGTTTGACCCACTAATGAAAACCTGTAGCTGTTATTCAGTGTTGTTTTCATAAGGAATGATTGAGGAAAGCAGGACATCTGCTGCTCTGGAATAGCAGGTTTTGCCTGTATCCTGAAGTGCCTGCTCTGAAACAGATTTTGAGTAAAAGAATCCACATTACATTAAAAGCAGTTTTCAGAAGAAAGGAATAAAGTTATAGTCCTGTTCATTTTTAATAAAGTGAAAGTGAAAGTCATTTAATAAAATGAACTTTAATGTATATCTTACTGTGCATGAAGGAAGGGTAGCATTTTGGGAAATTATTGCCAGTGGCTAAAGTATATTTATGTATACCATATAATTTTTTTTTAAATACTGCCTAAAAAAGGTGTTATTTCTTATTCAGGAACATAAATAAGCACCAAAGGTTACTGAAACATAATTAAAGATAAATAAAGATCAAACACAAATACTTCTTCAAGGAGATTGAACTAAGATTTTGGCATGGCTTTATAAGTGGAAAGTCTAAGGCTTTCATAGACTCTTTTCCAGGATAGCATGGGTAAGCCCATGGAAAAGTTTATCAGCTACCACTGATTGCAGAGAGAGGCTATATTATCGCAGTCAGAACAAGTATCTCACTTTAAGATAACAAAAATGAAATAAAATGAAACACACTTTCACTTCCTTTTCTAAAGCCTGAAAGAAACTTGGAATCTCCTCTACTGGTGATTAAAGTGCAACTTGCTTGCAAGAGAAAACAAGGAATGAGAAACTGTTTACACTTGCTTGAGAAGAGTTTCACTGAAAGTCTGCAGAACTTCATCTGATTACAAAATCCTGACTAGCTCGTTGACTGAAAAGCTAGGTTTGCCTGAATAGCAGTAAGACTGTAGAGCTGAAGTGTAAATTGAAGAGTCTGTTATCTAAAGTCTTTTATCAGATTAAGCTGTATCCTTATCTTTATGGAATGTAATTTTATTGTGCCATACTTGGAGAATTAACATCACATTTAAAGGCAGCAAATGATTTTTCTTCAATAAAAAGTAAATACATTTTTGTTACACTAAAATTTTGCTAGCTTGGTCTTTAAACAGTACTGAATAGAAGTAGAAACCATCATTATACTATTGTCCATATAGAATCTAAAAGGTTCACTCAAGACTGTGAGAACAACACTGAGAAAACCTTGTAGGGTGGTGGATATGGCCATGGTGCTCATTCATCTGCTTCACATGGCTGCCATTCCATTCCATCACTCAGAGAGGTATTATCTGAGGCAGTATTAAAACTGCCTACTGTCCTCTGGTCCACTATGCATAATTTCTACACAAAAGAAAGACAAACAGAATAGAAGTAAATATCTTTATGCAGAAATCACAAAGTGACTAAAAATAACTGGAAATACAGGTTCAGAAGCATTGAAATCTTATAATCTGTGAGTAACAAAAGTAACAAATATTCCAGACTGGTAAATGGCTCTGATTTATCAGTGCTATGAAGTCATACAAAGGAATGAGTCTCTTCAGTCTGTGCTACCCATCCCCAGCTTTGATATCTCTGGGAACGTCTCCACTGATATGGTGCTGATATTAACCTCTATTAACTAAATCGTCTTTCTCTTGTTACTTAAGAAAAAAAAAAAGTAGCCATCAAGGAAAATCTCTTTTCTTCCACTGGTTTACTGTGGAAAAATCCTTTCCTAAAGGAAGGGAATGTAAATGTACTTTTAAAAATATGACCTCTAACAAATTAACAGAGGAAAATTACAGTAAAAACAGGTGGAAAGATAATGGTGACCTTTGAAAGTTTTTGTCTGACTATCCACTAACAAACCCACTGCTGGGAATCTGAGTCTGGTCAGATACAGTGAAACTTTCTGTAATTGTATTTGGCAGACACAATGAGAACATACATAAAAATTAATTGTTTTGTCCCTGTTATATTTAATACAGTTATTTGGTAAAGTAAAAATTATGATGCATAGCATGGCAAGATTGTTAAATCACCTTTATAAACTGTCCGGAGAATAAGAATTAATAATGCATGTCACTTTAAGATGAGTAAACTGATGAGTAAACTGATGAGTAAACTGAAGTACCTATGTATTTCTTACACAACACACTACAGCAGACCTACTCATGTTGTTAGAGCTCTCAGTACTAATTTTATCACCAAGTAGTTCTTCCCCATTTATCCACGAAATTCCCACAATGACGTTACAGAGGGAGCACTGTAACCTTTTATAGACTCAAAAAAGTGCTAACAGTATTTTTATACATTCATGTACTGCTCCAATATAAGTGGGGATTTCCTGTTCTTGAACATCTATTCTTCACTTTTGATATCTATAGATCTCAGTGCCTCTGAGGTACACATTTTGTCTGCAGACCTAGAATCAGCAATTTCATTAAGACAGTTGACATCAAAGATACGTTTACATGACCCTGAAAAGGGTGTTTTCCTTTGCTTTGTATTTTGTTGGTTTTGTTTTGTTGGTTTGTTTGTTTGTCTGGGGTTTTTTTCTTTGTTTTGTGTGTGTGTGTGGATTGTGGAGTTCTGGTTGGTTGGTTGGGGGTTTGTTTGTGAGTTATTTTGCAATTAAAGGCTCAGGTCTGGGAAGATAGGTCTGGAATACAGCTACCTAGATAAACGTTTTGATGTTGGACCCTGACAATTTTTTATTTAAAAAAGTATTAGATCAGTGCTTTTCTTTTCTCAATATTTTCAAACTACCTCTAGTCTGAGTATATTGTTACCAGCATATTAAGGTCAGTTTTTGACTTTTTTTTTTCCACTGAGGAACTCTGTTTTGCTTTGCAACCAACTTTGAATTAGAACAAGTACACTTAGTTAAGTTGAATTTACACATGTAGTCATTATTTCCACGACTTAAGTGATTTTAATAATTTTACAGTTGATGCAACTTGTTTGGATTTTATTTAGAGTTCTCTATTAAAATATACTTTAGTCAAATTGCAAAAGGTTTACCCCCTGGTTATCCCATGCCAAAGAAGCTTGATAAACAAATTAGTTTCTCAAACAAGTTTCAGAACTATATGTTTATATCTATACAACAGACAAAATGTAATATTTTGTAAAAAAAGAACAGGTGGATTAAGAGGTAGACATGGAAAATAATTCAGTTGTGTAATGGTTTGCCTTAAACTTCAAAAACATATTTTTACCTATTCAGATTTAAATATTTAAAAGCACATAAGTCTCCTAAACTATTTGATATTTGAAATATTCAGAATTTAATAGCATTTTATTGGATGTGCTGATGAGATTTCAGGTCCAAATGCTTTTCATTACTTGGAGCCTAAATAAAATACTAAATCACAGGACGCAAGTAAAATTAAAGATCCAGGCAAAAATAGGCAAAAGCAAGAGCTCCCAGAGTTAAAGTTAAAATTCCAGCTTTTTCCAGTTTAGTTTGACTGAGACAAGTCTCACTTGGTGGGAATTCTTTTGAAGTCTCTCAGCATTGCATTTAAAACCTTTACAATATACTTTCCTTAGAGATGTAAAATCTTTCTTAGGGTCTTAAACTCTCACTCGTGTAAATAATTAGACTTAGATCCCTGAGGGCATCTGAAGTGTTGCAGTACTTTTGTCTGGAGAAAACTCTGGAAGGGATAAAAATGACTTAAACGTAAACAGTGTTCTCCAAGCAGAAAGATCTCCAAGCGACAAGAACAGCACAGCAAAGCTGCACAGCCTTTCAGAATACAAACTAAAGAAAGAATTTGCTTAGTTCAGTAGAAAGCTTCTGAGCTCACCCCTCTCATAGGTTCAATCTAGATTCTAATATGTGCCTGTGGCATTTCTGTGCTGCAAAATGCTGAATAGACATCATTCAAACAGCTTTGAAGGAACTGTAATTCTTGCTAGCATAGCATCAGTTAAAATTACAATAGGTGTACGTGGGTGATTTAGGCAGCACTAATTAGTACCATGCTGAGAGTGCTCTATAGCTCTTAATTCAGGCATTAACTAATTTGGCTTTGAGAAGCTTTTTACCATGCTGCTTGGCTTATTCTGGAATGGCTAATATGTTTGCAAATTAGTTTACCAGTAAAAAAAAAACCCTTGATATTTGAAACTGATATAACTCCATTGGGAATAGCTGCTCTAGCATCTTATTCTAGACTGTTTTGTGAAAGGATTAATAATTTGCTGAAGGCAGGCAGAAGACAGTATATCACTGTATATAACTGTGCCAGTACTTCAAGTACATAGAAAGTACAAAGTCAGATCTAATGTAATAAGTTTCTTAGAAAGAAATATCTGGGGAAAAAAATAGTAGGTAATGGAAAAAGGATTCATCTTACCTAGCATTAACCATCAAAAATTAAACATCTCATCTAAGTTACTTTGCTTATTTGTTTTCCTCTGTAATCACTGGAAAGACATAAACACCTAAGTCATGGCCAAAGTTGTTATCTGCCAATAACTCTGTTATTAGGGAGTTTAGGAAACTGCTTTAAGCAAAATGCCTGAGTAATGTTAGTGTGAAACGAGCTCCAGCTGTTACATGTTTTGGCTGATATTTTAATGATAACTGGCTGGTTTATCTGGAACTTTGTAATGCTAAAAGTATTAAAAAAAGGGGTTTTGTTTCTCATTGACTGTTTGAACTAATTGGCTTGTGACTGCTTTAAGTTTTAAATAAAAGTTTGAATAGTTTATGGCATTTTCAGCAATTTCATGTTCCTTAAATGAAATCTTTTTCAGCAGAAGCACTGATTTGGTGTATTCATGAAACAGACCCAGTGGTGTATCTTCTATTCCTAAAATATAAAGCAACACTGACTGAAGATGATTTTCAAGAGTCCTGGTAATTTAGATTTATACCTGTTATTGAAGTTCTTCTCTGCATTTTAATGTGTAACATTTTAACTACAACTATTAATTATGGTAGGTTATCATAAATGGCAGATACTTTGTTTGACAATCATTATCTAAAGGTCTTTTTTTCTAGTGTACTATAACACATCTGAATAAAAAGACCAGAGCATCAGAGTATTCATTTGCAATTCTTTTGCTTAGTTTGCCAGATGAAATGGGTCTGGAGCAGTAATTTCCTGGGCAACCACTCTGCTAATACATAAGATACAGACATAATAATTTGACTAGAGAGATTAATTTAAGCCAAAATTTTGCCCAATTTAGCACAGAATCTGAAAAAAAAACTAGTCCATTATTCACAATGAATGCTGCAGTAAGTTGACAGAGCAGTGAAAAATTTGGTCAGATGAAAATTATTTGTTCATTGGAAACAGCCGTATCTTCAGATTTAGCAAATCTGAAGGTTTGCTAAATAGGCTTTTCCATATATGATTGTTTCTAATAAACATCATCAAATTGGTAATACTGCAACTAGAAAATGTAAATAGTTCCGTGGTTCAGAACTTGGGTCTTTTGCAGAGATTTATGAATAAACTTAAGAATGTACTAACAATACAGTTTTGATGACAAGCAACATTTCATGAATACTTATCTTCCAATTATCCAATCATTAAAATATTAACTGTTTTACAGGAACTGTTTCAGGCAGGAAGAAGCATCATACAATACAGAAAGTTTATAAAGAGGTTTATTTTTGGATTTCAGAATCATCTTGAAGTTCAGTTAAAAAAAATAAAATAGAGGCATGGATATAAACTCATTCCAATAAAATTCAAATGAAAAAGTATTAATGCATTACTGAAGAGTTTTTTTATTTTACTTTTATTGACTTAGTTTTTCTTGACTGTCATGCAAACCACCAGCCGCACATATGAAAGTCTGAGGTACTAAAATACAGAGATAGGAGAGTTAGTATCAATAACATCAGTACTTTTGAAGACTCATGAAGAAACCTTGAAGTGAAAAAAAAGTGTAGGGGAAAATATAATTATATAGCCATACTGCCTGTAGGTTTGGGAATGGAGGTGTAACATATTAAGCAAAGAGGGTTCTGGGTTATTTTAAACTTGGCATTTTAAAAAAGTAACAATTTCACCAGACTTGGTTATTTTGCGCATTAGAAACATAGCTGGGAGTCACAAACATTTGGAAACCACCAGAACAGCTTGCAGATAACTAATAGCAGCATCCAGGACTCTTAGTAGCTATTTGGCACAAAGAGAAGAATTCACAGTAAGTCTTTTGAGCCCCATGCAATTAATTATATTCATTTCAGCCTGTTTTTTACTGTCCATTTTTACATTAGCTTTGCCATAAGTATCTGCATGTTACTAGAACAGGCTTAATTGTAATTATCACTGGCTGCTCCTTTGTGTGAATAGGCAAAAGCTATTTGAGCAACCCTTTCTGAGAGAATCAAAATTAACTGAGAGAAGTTTAGGTATCCAAAAGCTTTACAATATTGCTGATAAATGAAGCTCTATACTGATACTTAAATCCAAATTTTCCAAAAAAATAACACAGTATTTATTTTTTTGGATTCCAGTTCAACACTTAAAGGCATTCATTGTTGCAAGAGCCTCACTACTCTTAAAAAACACCAATATCTTTATTTTGAATGATAAAAGGCATTGAACTGGTGTGTTTATGCCATTTGACATGCATTAGATTGAAACAGTAAGTAATCCCTACAAAAAAAATCTCTGCTGAAAATGATTTCTAGGAACACGGAGGGAGAGTCAAGGTTCACCTACCTGACCACCTTGCCTCTGCTACTTGGTTCGTATTGATAAACCACACAATGAAGAAGGATCAAGACCATCATTATTGCATCCAATCATCTAAAGAGTACTCAAACAGTGGGATGTTGCTTGTTTCCACATGACCCAGAAAAGGTGAGCTCCTCCTCTGAAGCACCATGGATAACGTCAGGCAGTTTACATTCATAGCATGTTTTGAAGTGTTTGGGTCCCAGCCAAACTTGTGTGTAACACTGTTACTTCACACAAGTGCCTTCCACTAGTCAGTGTGCTATTTTAGACATTACATTTCTCAATGATGCATCAAGAAAACTTGGAATTCTAGAGCTGCTAGGGTTTCCCATCCAGGCTCATAAAGAATTTCCTCCCTGAAGCCACTAAGGACTTTCTTCATTCTTTATGGAGAAAATTCTAGTTTTATAGCATAAACTAGAAGACATTAAGACATCTTCCTTGTTCTTCATTCCTTCAAAAGTAGACTACATTCTCTGATAGAGAGAAAGGCAAATCACAAAATGAAAACATATCTTATTTTCTTGACAGCTTGAACTGGAAAAAATTTGTTCCTTAATGTCTTTCTGTTACCCTCATTTACAGCTAAATAAAAAACGTTTCTAAATAAGAACAGAACTGTAATTCTGCTGACATCATTAACATGGTTTCTTCTGGGTTTAGTTGTAGAGAACTTTAATACTTCAAAAGACAATTTTGCTCTTCATATTTTCCCCAATTTAAATTTGCAAGTGGAAGGGTGTTGGTAGTCAGGAAGAAAAATCCTTATTTTCGTTTGGGAGACCCTGAAGCATACATTTTGAGATAGAAATGCAATATAAAAAATACTGATACAAAAACATAATTCAACTCTTCCTTCATTATGTCCTCAGAGTTAAGAAAAGTCAGTTAACCATTGCAAGCTGAATATAGTATCTGTAGTATCACTTCTGCATTGACAAATAATAAATTTGATAAATTGTTGGGGAACAATCTTTAAAAGTTTTAGCTCATTGTCCTAACTCCCTTACTTAGAAAACTGTTGAAATATTTTCCCAGCTTGCACCTTAATATTATTCCTGAGACATTTACATCTACTTCATCATACATCAATATTGCCCCAAAATATCAAAAATATAAAAAATACGGGCATCCTTTTTTTCTTGGGAAGGAGGGCAGGGGGACATGGGTGGAAGATAGTAAGCATTCAGAAAGGTTTATTATTTACCAGTCTCAAGCACTTAACCCTGAAATAGGTTTAAACTCAGAATCTTGTCACGAGCAAAGAGAGAACATTAACATTTTAACCTTTTTGTGCAGATTGGAGACATGGGAGCTTGTTATGGAGGTGTACAGTAATGCAGGTAAACAGCCAAACAGTAATGGGAAAACAATGCAAAAAAGAAAAAGTAAGTAAATAGTTTAAAAAAAATACAGAAGAGGACAAAGTAAATTCAAATACACAAAAAGGTTAATAGAGGCAAACCTGCAAGCTATGGGAATTGCTTCCTTGTCCTTACACAAGTGAACTCAGTTATAACTCAAGTGATAACTCCTCTGCTGAGGAAGTACATTCACACTAGCCTGAAGGTGCTCATCTCTGCTGATGGGCCATCACAGGCCATAATGGACTCAACTGCACTGACTTATTAGCCAGCTGTAATGACTTGGAAGGTGCCAATTAATTTCTAAATGAATATCAACCAGTCGGTTTGTTTGTGGGGTCTTTTTTCTGACACTGGGCGTTGATTTATCGCTGGTATTTTATCTTCACCTCTGAAGAAAGTCACATACACACATCACAGCTGTGATGACAAAGGCAGTATGATGCTCACAATGACTTGATAGGTGTTAAACCACGCGTAAGGAAGGGCTATGTACCCTGAGATTAGCTCAAGTGGTTACAGTATGGTGCTAACAACACCAAAGTTGTGGGTTAGATCCTTGTAAGGGCCATTCAATTTAAGTGGTACTCGATGATCTTTGTGGGTCCCTTCTAGCTAAGAATATTCTATTAAATTAAGGATGCTTCCTGTTGCACAAACCACTTGGAAGGGTGGTAACAGGCTCCTTGCATGGCATTGCCTAAGCTTTGATTCTTAAATGAAGCATTCGTCTGTTTTATGGAAGTTTGTCTCTGGGCTCACTCTTTTCTCTTGCTTTTGAAAAGGTGAATTTTTAGAGTATCTTAATGCCTTTGCACATTTATGTACTTTTTTAGTGCTACAAAGGATTCTCTCTTGAAAGTAAAACATGTTCTATTTCAAGATAACAAGTATTTTGCCACTCAGAGGTAGCCATTAGTAGGCTTAGCACTGATTAAATGAGATTCCTGTAAGGACTTACCCTATTTTGCTGCCACAGACACAGACTGAGAAGTCCAGGGTGGAAGATCCTTGAAGATTTATCATCCTTCACACCATCCACCAACTTACATACTTGGATAGATGTTCTGCCTGTATTTTCAGAGAATCATTTCTAACCTTTCTAAAAATGACATATATAAAGAAAATGGTGCCATCTAAACAAAATAAATATGTGGCCATTACTTAGATGTTCATAGTCATAAAGGCAAATGTACTCTACAAGCTGCCTGCAGAAATCCTGAACCAGTCCAGTTTTCAAAAGAGGAATGTCCTTGAAAAAGCAGAAGTCAATTGGAAAACAAACAATATTACTCTTTCAGGCGGTAGGTGTGGGACTCTGTGTTGCAACAATAAGGATCTAAAAATCTAAGTGAAGCTATAATTTAATAAAACTTTTGTAGGAATTTCAGATGTCTGAGAATAGCTTTTCAGTTGAGCTCTGGCTGTGCAACTTGTCAATACTTTCCAGTTTTTCTTTTTTTGTATTCCTGGTTCAGGTCTTTTCTGTGTATTCAACAGTCACTTACTGTGAATCAGTGTTTTGTCTTAATTCTTGAAATAGAGTTGAAGGAGAGCTCTGCAGCCTTTCAAAATTAAGCTGACCATAGTTAATTCACTTGGACACTACCATTCTCTACTGTTCTCTTACTCTATTTTAGAGGATGAATCAGAAAGATAAAGTCATCAATAATTTAGCTGTATTAGATTAACAGAGAAAAAGCTAGATAAAAAAAAGAGAAAAGCTATAGACAAAATCACTTGAGTTAAAGTGGAAGAAAACACCACAAAGGAATAAGGAACTTTATATGCTACATTTAAAGTCAATAAAAACACTTCTCAGAAAGGGAACAAAGATATTTTGACCAAGCCTAGTTGGAATCTTGAATATTTTGTCACAGATCATAAGAATAACACTACCACATTAGAGCAGAGACCCAACCAGTTCATGATCTAGCCTGTCAGAATGGCTAAGCCTGATATCAAGAAAATTAGAGGGCTTGGCAATTACCAAAGACAAGTGGCAGATTTTGCACCTGGGGTGGGGTTATCCTGGAAGTATTTACAGACCAGGGAATGTTGAGTACCAGTCAGCAGTGTGCCCTGGCAGCAAGGGCCAACCATGTCCTGGTGTCATTGTCAGCTGGTTGAGGGAGGTGATTGTCCTGCTCTGCTCCACACTCGTGCCTCACCTCGAGTACTGTGTGGAGTTTTTGGCACCACAATATAAAAAAAAAAAAAATCAATCTATTGGAGAGTGTCCAAAAGAGGGTGACAAAGATGGTGAAGGGCATTGAGAGGAAGCTGTATGAGGGCTGGCTGAGGTCACTTGGTCTGTTCAGCCTGGAGAAGAGAAGACTGAGGGGAGACCTCACTGCAATTACAACTTCCTTCTGGGGGGAAGAGGAAGGGCAGGCACTGATCTCTTCTCTCTGGTGACCAGTGACAGGACCAAGGGAATGGCCTGAAGTTGTGTCAGGGCAAGTTTCAGTCGCACAAGGTTCTTTACTACATTTTTGGAAATCGGAGGGACTATGTGCTTGAAAGAGAAATGTTTCAAGAAATCTGCTCAAATTACTCCTAGTCCTTTCCTAACCCCTGTGATAATTATTTGAAGCACGAATATTTCAATTTATCTTTCTTACTTTTCCTCATGTTGAACAACAAAAGGGAGAAAGTTTGGGATTTTCCTTGACTTAAAGAGGTTCCTCTCTTGCTGGACATGGCCTAAGTGAGGAAGAAAGAACACTTCTACTGTAGGGTGTATATAATGAATGTTGTGTCATTATACATCTCCTCCTGAGGGGAGAAAGAAAGGGATGAGCTGTACCAGGCCCAGAAAATCAGAGAGATCCACAGGCTGCAGGCAGTAAAGCTTGTGTTGGTATCCTGGAGTCATGAGGAGTATCAGAGCAGTTTTCCATGTTACAGATTTTGAGTTGTGAAATGGACACTTCTTTGGTTACTGTACATAGGATTTCAAATGAAAACTCTCACCAGTAACAGTGGTGTTCTCCTGTAGGTGGCTAATCTTTTTACTAATCTGGGACTAGTTACAGTGATAAATCAGCAAGAAAAATGTATTAATATGGAAGATTTCTGCTTTAAAATGTCTGTCAAAAATATCTTGAAGGAAACTTCTATATCAACCTTAGCTGGAACTGCAATCAGGCTGTTTTACAGAAAGAGCATTTGACAAAGTTAGCAAAAATTAAAATATCTTGAAAGCATCTCTAAAATATAGCTAATTGGCCCTTCAGTTGGAACTATGCTGAGAGGACATGTATGTTTTATTTGCCAAAAATCAAACCTCAAGGATATTTTGTAAGATTTTATTCCCACCTCTATGGGAAACATTATTATATTTAGATGCACACAAGCAGTGTCCTGATTGCACTTTTGCATATTCATTCATGGTATGAAAATTATCTTTGAGTTGATTTTTTTTCAAACTATTATCTGTCATTTCTGTAAGCAACCAGGTCACTAATAAAGAAACTGGTATTACTTTTTAAATACTGCTATGCTTATTTTTTTTTCACTTTTAATTTAATTTATTTCAGTATTACAAAGCATGGGAAAAACATTCTAGATTGTGGTCCATATAGGGTAGCACTGATAAAACTATAGTACACAACAACTAGAGATATTAATCAGCTGCTTGCTACAGTTGGTAAGAAGGCCAGTGTTAATTAGATTTTCTTACATTGCAATTCTTTATACTTTTATGATAGTCCAGTGTACTGAGTGATAAATGACTTTGCAAGTGGAAATAAACCCAAAGAAAAACAAAGAAAAACAAAGAAAAAAGAAAGCTAGCAACATAATTCTCACATACCAGACATGAATTTGTAAACCCAAGATCAGTAAAAAGCAGAAATAAAATGATAAGAAATATGGAAAAAAAAAATTTTGCATGTATTTAGTTTGCAAAACCAGCACAAGTTAAGAATAGCAATCCATGTTCCTCTCCATAGTAACTTCTAATACCATGGAGAGAATGGATCCCCAAAGAGTTCATGAAGTTACTCTTGAACTGAGACCATCCTGTGAGCATCTAGTGGCTCCATAAACCCTTGATGTGTTCAGGAGTTAAAGCTATTACACATCTGTCTATTTTTATGAGCAATTATATCTAACAAGGGTCAACTAAAGTAGAGTCTTTCATGTATATGGAATTTTGTCTACAACTTAGTAGCTCATATAAACTTCTAATTTTAATTTCTGATTGTATCAAGCTTTATTAAGTTTTCTTTTCTCTTTCTCTGTTTCTTCCTTAGTAGGGACGACAACTGCTCAGCATATGAGCTGTGTAGTTGCACCTGCAGTGTGTAACATTGCAGAGAGTCACTCTCTGAGACAAACCTCTAATATGGTTCCTTCTTTTCTGAAGGGATTCTTTGCTGCCCTGCTGCTTTGGTTAAGGCTTATCAGGAGCTCCTGAGATCACAGAGCAGGCCTGAGGCGAGGGAGGATGCACCACCACATGCAGACAGAAAATTACCTGAGTAGTGTGCTCTTACTGGACAAGTTTTATCTCAGGCACACACAATCAGTCAGCTATGGCTGTCTCATGCTCTCTGGTCAGCTCTTTGTGTTGTCCCAATTGCAATGCAAATGACTGAACTTGTATACAAGGGTAAAATTTGCACAGACCATTGTATCAATCAGTGTAAGTGTGTAATTACAAAGACAATGCTAAAATCACCAAATTTACTTCACTAGTGCTGCTGCACAACCTCTTTTCTGCGTTTTCACTATAGTTCTGTGCTTATAGCCCTGAAAAAAGGAAGTAAGCTCATAATGGAGAAAGCAGTGGCAATAAACTAAAAAAAAAAATCATTCTAAAGTGAGAATCATCTTCTCTGGGATTCAGATTTAAAATATTTTAACTGTTACCTGGAATAAACTATTTGTCTAACAGAATACTAGTGCAAAAGTTTTCCATGCACACCATTAACTTCAGCCCTAATTAAAACCCATAGACTAAAAAAGATTTTCAAAAGTATTCGTGTAAGTATCCATAGAGAACTCGCTTAATTTCTTCTTTTTAAAATTGTGAATTACTTATGGCCTCAAAATATAAAGAAATTTTTGAATTTATTTAATTTTTAATTAATTATTGGGAATATGTGTATCTTCTGGTTTCCAACTGTTAGTGGCAATTACATTTGCTTGAAATATGAACGAGTTTTTTCCTCTGGCTGCTCTTTATTGCTGTCACATTCAGGTTTACTGTTATGGATCAAGAGTAACAGAACACTAGTTAATCTAGTGTGCAATAACATATCAAAAAGGAAAAAATCAACAGTGATATTAGTATCAAATTTGAACATTAAAAAACTGAAATCAAATAAAACCAATCAACCAAACTCATACATTTAAAACATAAATATTTATCATAGTGCTCACAATCATGGTTCATTGAAATTCCTTTTATGACTCTATTAGAATCTGAAGTGAGAATAAGGTAGCAGTCAGTTCCTGACAAAATGCACACAATATTAAAGGTCTTTTTGAAACTGACAATTCATTTATAAGGCAGGCAGTTTTATTAGCTCTGATATTTGTAACAGGGGACTCTTTCAGCTGTTCTTCTTTGAAGCGAAAATTAAACTTTAGAGGAATCATATAATTATAGAGTCACAGAATATCCTGAGTTGGAAGGAACCCAAAATGCTCGAGTCCAGCTCCTGGCTCTGCACACAACAGCCACAAGAATCATACCACGTGCCTGCCAGCATTATCCAAATGCTTCCAGAGCTGTGTCAGGCTGGTGCTGTGACCACTTCCCTTGGGACCCCGTTCCAGTGCCCAACCACCCTCTGGGTTAAGAAGTTCATATGGTTGGTGATTGCCCAGACCTTTAAATTATCAAGAAGCATACACTGGATGAGTCTAAGCCAAAATAAATGAAGAGCAAAGAAACCAGTTAATTCAGGGAAGAGCGCTTGTGTTCCAAAATGCAGCATGTGTCATTTCTGTGGAAAATAAAACTGAGTAAGCCTAGCAGGGATCGCTAGCCTTACTTCACAGTATCCTCAAGAAGTTTGGTTGCTTGTCTTTTCCTAGATTATTTCCAGGTCCACTGGAAATTTTTTGTCTAGTTCTATATTTTACCATCACCCACATTAGTGGACGTTGCATTCCACTATATACTTCTGTTATTCTAATCAGGATATAAGCACATTAAATATAATTGTAATTTCCCATGGTATATTAATTTTGTTGCAAAAAAAATTTGTAACATAAGATTGTATAATAATATAACACATCATTATATAGTATTATAAAATACATATAACTATATGTAAATAGTATGTATTTTAGATATTGTGTGTACATATTGGTGTATATATATTACAATAATATGTATATTAAACACACATATATTATATGTAATTATCAAATAATTACATATAATAAATTTTTTATATTATTATGATTA
>VXAX01006091.1:3126-22212 GCA_013399835.1 Leptocoma aspasia | reverse complement strand
GTGTGTGTGTGTGTGTGTGTGTGTGTGTGTGTGTGTGTGTGTGTGTGTGCAGTAAGTTGTTTAAAAGGCATCGTTACCATTCAGAGATATAAAAGTATTGCCCTGATCTTTGGCGTGATGGGATTTGGGTTTTGGATTTGGAGGGGTTTTTTTTACATGCACCTCTCATTTTACTTAACTTTTTAAAGATGGGAAAAGCTGGAAGCTTTAGTTTTCGAGAGACTTTTCTCGTTATTCATCTGTTTGGTCGCCTTAGCTGCACAAAAGCGTATCAGCTGCGTTATGAAAAATGGCCTAAGCCCAGAGAATGTCACAGTGGTCGACTTATTATTTTAGCCCTTCTTAAAAAAAAAAAAAAAAAAAAAAAACTTCAGGGAAAGTTTGCTTTTGATGAATTCAATAAAAGCGGCACTGCAACGGAAGAGATTTTAAGCTAAAATCATACAGCATGGGGGCAAAAGCTTAAATCAGCCAGATGGCCAAAGGTAGACAGAGTCTGCCCGCTTAAAACCAATCCACCGAAGTTACAGTCCTCCAGACTTTTAGCTTCTTATTATGTTTATCGTGTTTTGTCCCACTTCCCCCGCCCCCCTTAAAAGTGTCTCAACAAATAAATAAACAAAAGTGAACTTTTGCAATTCATATATCACAAACAGTTTTTCTTTCCTCCTCAACTCAGGATTTTTCTATCTCTCTTTTTTTCTTTTTCAACCTTTTTTTAATTTTTATTAGTTTAAAAAAAGACACAGCATTCATAGTCCCTGGGCAAGGTGTTACTTTTTAATTTACTAGCACCTCATGTGTCGTCTCCAGGAAAGGTTTCCCGGCCATAACCAGAAAGGACAAGTCTAAGGGACTGCAGGGATTGCAGCTGAAGGCTGTGCTGTGAATCAGCTCCTGTCCTTCTTCTGAGTAATAAATCGATCTAAATAATAACTGCGATTAATAATTATAACAAAAATAAATACCACAGGCTAGCGATTGTGTGGGGCAGGGGGTTGAATTCGGTGTGGGCTTTGTTTATTGTTAGGAAACATTCATAAACAGCCCTAAGACCACTAGCAAATTCCAATCTCCTCTGTCGTAAGAGGCTTTGCAATTCTTGTGATCTCAGTGGCACTCGGAGACTGCTATTGGCTTTCAGAAAGTTGTCCTGGCTGTAAGCGAGGGCAGAGATGTGGCGCCTCATCTTGAGTCCGAGGCTGTGCCCACCTGCTTTAGTAACAGGACAGAGTTTCTGGTGCCGCTGGACCGAAGGAGACAGTTCTGGCTCTGCAGGGGTGACACTAATCTGCAGGGGCGGTGCGGACTGAAAGCTCCCTGCCAGCCCTGCCCGTTCTACCCGGGCCCCTCTCGCCTCTTGCCCCTTCTCCATAATTCTCCCATCCTGCAGAACAAGTGTCCTCGCCTCCCCGTGGGAGGGGGGCTGCAGCCGCCCGCAAATGCCTAACGCCGAGCTGCCCCCACTCACCTCTGTCCCTGGCCGCGGGACCGGGACCCGGCGCTCCGGACCGGGCCGGGCCGCGCAGACGGCGGGCGGAGAGGCCGGGACCGGGCACGCCGGTGCCCGCAGCCCCCTGTGCCCCGAGGGCCGGGGAGACGCCGCCACTCGCACAGGTAGCGCGGCCACCGGGTCCCCGAGGGGCGGCTGCCTCCGCCACGGGGGTGTCCCCGAGGCCACGCGTGGAGGCGACAGGTGCTGCCAGCCACCAAGGGGGGCCGAAGGTCCTGCCTGTGGTCCAGTCTGCGGGCGGGAATGCTGCGGGCAGTGCCCGGGAGCAGAAGGTTATCCCCGAGAGCCGGTGTTCCCCCAGGACAGCGGGGATTCGAACTCTTGATATTTGGCTTAATTTGTGAACGATTAAACGAAACGGGAGGAGTATACCTCCTATACCCTCTGCTCTGCTAAAAGCCAGCTACGGAGCGGAGGAAAAAGTGTGGTTTTGCGTGTCTGGGTGGGCGAGCAGCGCGCTGGACACTGTCACCTTTCAAAGAGCAAATTTACTGCGGAGTTTCCTACGCCTAACGACCTCCGGGAATGGCTCCCCGACAGGCGCTGCCGGGGCGAAGACGGCACCAGTCACGACAGTGGTCAGGAGCAGAAACCAGTTTGCAGTCCTTTCCCCGCTGGCACAGCGACTTACGAGAAGCGCTGATATGCTGGCAGGAAAAACTTTGGGAAAAGCAGCTCCCCGACTGGTGTGTGTGGGGAGCTGAGGAGCCCTGGGCACCGCGGTGTGGGCGGACACCTGTGTCCCGCTTAGCAAGCCCTGACCTTCGGCAGCCCCCGCCGCTGCCCAGAGCATGGGTCTAACTTGTGTTCCTGCCTCCACTTGCGGCTGCGCTTGAAGGGTCACCTCGACGTGGGCAAGAGAGGCGTCTGGGGGAATCCTGATGACCTTCTAGACGCCTTTTTCCCAAAACGCTTGAGAAATCTGTTAAATCAAAGACCTCGAGAGGCTGGAAATTGCCTCTTGCATCCCCAAAGAACGCAGGCTGGGGAAATTTGAAGAGACTTCATCCGGCTGAGAATGACAGCGCACCATCGAGGGGCGTTTAGAAAATTTGGAGGAAGCAGTGAAATCGGTCGACCAAAGACGTTTTGGTTTTGATTTAGGAATATTTTGTTGCCCATATAATAATATAGATTCTGAGCGCTTTTACAGAAAAGGTGGTAAATTAGAGTATAAAGAGGTACCACCCAGTCGCATGCTGCCAGCAGCGTACCTGCCCCTGCTCACACAAATGATCTGGACAAAGAAACCCGCTGCCCCTCGGAGCTGCCCCCTTGGCTCTTCCTTCCCAGGGCTTCCCTCTGCGTGGGACAGGTCCCACCGCCTCCCCCAGCGCTGCTCAGCCCCGGCTGCGAAGCCTGTGCAGAGCGTTTGGAGAACCCCCGGGGATAGGTGATGCTGTGAGCGCCACTGGCGGTACCTTCACCCCCCCGGGTCCCTCGAGGGACTACGAGGCGGGGGAGCCCCTCAGTTTGGAGCGGGTGAGGGGGCAGGCTGTCCCGGGGCAGGGAATGAGCACTGCCGCCTGGGCTGCCCGTCCCCACCTTGGTCAGCAACTGGGCTTCCTCTGGCCAGTGGCTGACTGGACGCTGCCGACACGTTGTGACCCGACTCCATCGGGCTCCGGGCACACCGGGTCGGCTCTGCCGCCCTCCGGGCACGGTGGGCCGGGAGGCAGCCCAGAGTCGCGTCCGGGGACTCAGCCTCGCCGCTTCCCCGTAGGAAATACGGACATGTGGTCGTGTTTACGGTGTGCAAGATATTAGATGGGTTGGTGTGTCCTCCCAGCTGTAGGCTGCCCGTGAAACGCTGGTGTTCAATCACCGCCCCGCTATGTTACAGTTCCTCTGCTCTGCGAGAAAACTCGCCCTGGCTCTGGGGCCCCTTGCTCTGCACTTCACACCTTCTGAGGGCCGATCCTGGAGCTCCCAACCAACCCAAACTGCCCTGAAGTAAAGAAAAATAAGGGTTTTTCGGTTTTGATCCTCCGAGCGTTTTTGCAAGCCAGGACTCAGCCAAGGAACGGAGAAATGTGGAGGTCGTTCCCTCCGGCTGCCCACTGCCTGCTAAGGACGGGCTTGGGGGCAGAGGCGTCCCCGGCAATCCTCTCAGTTCTCGAAGGCTGTGCCTTGTTTCAATGTTTACTTGCCGTACTGCAAATGTCACCAGAATGCAACTTTAGTGCTTTGTGGTTAATATTTTTCGCCCGAGGTCTATCACTGGCATTAATTGTCCCAATAAATTGAGATATAGTGTGCGTAATGCAATGTAACAATATGGTTATATTCCACGTGTATGACTTAATTAAGCTATTTGCAGCCTGATGCTGCAAGTCAACGGGTGTGCAAGTGGATTAACAATGTACTGTTCTCGTATCCTCAGGATGGTGCATAATTACTTTACTGGTGGTACATATCAATTTTTGATGATTGCAGAACACATGCTCACTTTACCAACAAGCGCTTTAATAACTCTCCGTTGTGTTTTTAAAAAGCGTTGTTTGGAAATATTTGGAAGCCTCTGCAAATAATGTTCGAGGTTCGTGGCGCGAGGTTTAGACCCGACCTCTGATGGAGTGCAGAGGTTGTGAGGCAGTGCCCAATGTCGCTGCCCGCTCCCGAGGCCGGGAGAAGCGCGGGGCCGGCCAGGCCGTCGAGGCACTCGGCAGGTCCCCGGGGACGGGGGCGTGCGGAGAGGCGGGGGTAGCGTGCCCCAACACATGCTCCTGACATTTGCCAGCGGAGTAATGAAATTAGGAAATTCGATTACGGGGCGGCGGCGAGGCTGGGGGAGCCCCGGGTCTTTGTTCCCGTGAAGATGGCGCCAGGGTCTGGCCGGTGGGATTTAGCGTGTGCCTCTCCAGGCAAAGGTGGAGGAGGACGAGTGCCGACCTTTCCGGGGACAACTTCATTTCTGCAGCCTAACCGCGTTGGGGAGGCAGGTACCACCCATGAGAGCGAGTTCCCCGCACCACGAGCGGGGCCAGCCCGCCCGGCCCAGGGCTCTGCGGCACCAGCGCAGCCCTCACGACCACGAGAGAAGAACAAACAACGTGCTAAGAGCTGGCGCATGACACTGGCACGCTCAGGCGTCGCTCGGGAGCCCGACAGGGGTGGCCTCGAGGGGCCGGGCTGGGTGCGCCTGTCTGCGGGCTGGGCTCGGGCTCCGGCGTAACCAAAGGCAGATGGGTTCCTTGGCTTTGGGAGGGCGTTTAGCAACTCCCGGCCGCCGGGGCTGGCCGGAGAGTGGGCTGCCAGCCCGGCCAGGGTGGCGAACAGCCCGTGGTGCCGGGCGAGGACAGCAGCGCACGGCCTGTGCCGGCCCCGGCCCCCTGCTCCGCGCCCCGCTCTGCGCCCAGGCGTGGTGTCGCTGCTGCTCCAGAGGAAGGAGACGATTTGTTCTTGTACCTGAAGCAGGTGATGTTTATGCAGAGACATCTGAATGACAGCAGGAGTGAAGGACAAATCTAATAAAGCCTAATAAACCGTGAGAGTCTAAATGTCATTAAACTTACAAAGATGAGAATCCAAATCACCAAAAAGGTAAATGTCTTCATTAGCCTGATCTCTGAAGACTGTCGAACATTTCATTAATTTATAATTTATGATTGTTTGACAAATATTGAAAAGTATGTAAATATGAGGGGGATAATGTCTTTTCTGCGGGAGATAAGGAAATGACCCAAACTGTACGTGCCTGCTAGATTACACACGAGGTTCCATCTATCTGTTATCAAACTGTGCTTTCCCTTTATACAACATATTGTGCAACTGACAAGTGAAATAGTGCAGATAAACCAATGGTTTAAAACGTAATAAAGACAACAGCCATTTGCATTTTTTACATTTTATTACAAAGGTAATTTACTATGACACATTTCTGAATGTAATTTATGAAAACATTTTAAGGCAATTATATAATGTATACAGCACTCGGAGACACAGAAAGTCAGATAAATAATAATCTTATGGATCTTCAGAGACTTTCTATAACGCTGAAAATATAGATTTCTGCAGGAACAGCAGTAAAACATAAAATCATAGAAATAAAATGCAGAATGATGTAATAAAGAGGAAATGGGTGTACTTCGAACTGGAATTGCAACATTAGATATTCAAGGAAACAATTTCATCTATTCCGAAGAACTAGATCATCTCAGACTATTATTATTTTCCTTTCCCTGCGTTGTGAGATAGGCTTCTAAAAGAAAAGAGGATTTCTGAGCAAAACGTCTTGCGCCCCAGTCCTCTTTGGTGGACCAAGAAGTGGACGTTCCAGTGGGGACCCCGGGGAGGCAGGGAACGGCCTCCCTTTGCTCTCCTGTGACAAAGGCGAATTGCGAGTTGATTATCACTCCTCTTCTCGGAGAGAGAGGGGGCAGCAGGCTCTGTTCGGCGTGGGAAGAGGAGGCTGCACGGGGCCGGGGGTGCAGGCAGGCCCGGGCAGTGCCGGCCGCTGCCCGCCCTCTCCTCATCCCACCGGCTGCACCCGAGGAAGGTTTCCACAGTCCTCCCGCTTCTCTGCACAGCGCACGCTTGCTCATGCCCCAGTGAAGTCCACGGCGAGGTGGCCACTGCTTTGGTGGGCAAGGGGCACAGGGTGAACACCCGGATGGGGTCCTGGGCCACCTCTCTCCGCGCCCCCGGCTCTCCGCCGCTGGCACAGGAGCGCTTCGGTGCTTACCGTGGAGAGCAGGGAGATGCCCAGAGGATGAGAGAGGACAGCATCCCCCGATTAATGTCTCCATGTGCCTCCAAGGTATTTGCACTCGGAAGGTCAGCAGCCCATGGCGTGCAACTGCCTTGAGTTTTGTGTTTGAGCGGCTTTTTTCCCAAAGCCACCCAGTAGACAATAAGCCACGAAGCAGAGTTTTCTAAAAGCCCCGCATTTCCCAGAATGGGCTCTGTGTCTTTGTCTTTACATAAAACAGTGCCCGTTGGCCAAATGTGCCTGTAACGAGCTTGTAAAACAAACCAGAAATCTCAGCTCGTCCTCGAGACTAAAACCAAGCCGCTTTATTCCCAAATCTTGCAAATATGTTAGGAGTGTTAGAAGTGGGACTAAAAAGCCTCCTAGCAGAGCTGCTTACCTGCTGTGAGCCTCAGTGGCACAGACCCTTTCACCAGACATATTAAATCTCTTACCCTAAGAAAACAGGCACTTGTCACAATTGAAACCCGACGTATCGGGGCAGCGGGATGTAAGAGTTTAGGGAACTCTATCTTTTCCCCGGAGGCCCTCCCGAGAGGGTGTCCTAACACATCTCTGCAAGAGGCCTGCAGGGTCTACCCAACGTTTCTGAGGGCCACGTCCAGAGAGTGTTCCAGCGAGGTGGCCCTCGACGTCCTCCCTGAGCACAGCCGGCACCTCGCACCTGGGCTGGGGCTTAGCTGTTCATGGAGTGAAAGAGGTTTCGAGGAGATGGCAGGTGACCTCCCCCCAGAACCTCGTTTGTTACGCTCCCCCTCTCCATCGGATGTCGCGGCTGTCTCCCGCGATGGCAGATGCCGGTGCCTGCCCCAAGCTCGGGGTTGTAGGGCACGGCCGGTGGCCGCGCTGCCCGGCCTTGGGAATCGCTCCCACGGCCCACCAGCAGCCGGGGCGGGGGGCCGCCAGCTCTCCTCTCCCCGCCCTTCGGCAGCACGCTGTCATTCTTTCCCATCTCTGAAGTATGTGTTTTATTACTAATTATTTCATTTGATGAACAACATTCCCACCGCCCTGAGCAGAGTCTAAGTGGAAAAAGGTTTACTTGGCATTGCGAAACAGTTTCAATGATAATAGTTCAAAAAAATAAAGACTCAACTATGCACACACAAGTATGTCTAGATACTGCCAGACGTGCTGAGCTGACTTCCATGGACCTGGACGGCAAGGTTTTCCATCCAAACTAGCCCTCANTTTTTCTGCTGGAGACAAGGAACAAGCGGTCTCCTGTCCCACCGTCTCACATCTAGGGCAGGTTCTTCCCGTCCAGTTCTCACACGGCTGTTTCTGACCATCTTGGATAAAGACTGGCAATTGTTCAAAACTGGCAAAATGTCTCGTGTAGTTTAAGTTCAATATGTGCCAGGAGACACTGGCAACCTTTTTTTTTTTTCGGGGGGGGGGGGGGGGGTTTTTTGGGTTTGGTTTTTTTTTAGGGCGTAAATGATTTCTTGCAACACTCGCGGGTTTGTAACTTACAAGGAAAGGAGGAAAAAAGGCAGAGACGGCCGGAGGCTGGGCTGGGAGAAGCCCACCGATCCCTGAGTCATAAAAGCGTACAATGAAAGGGCTTTATTGTCTCTCGTTAAGCAGTTCATAAGTGACCCCGTTTATTTCTGAATAGCCATGTTTTGATGACTTATAGTATATGCAAAAACAAACTTTCCCGCGGTGTTTTTTTTCTCCGTCATGCTTTTCTTTTCAAACAGCCAGATGATTTTAAAAAGAAAAACACCCAGAAATGATAAATCGCGTCGCATAGCTAATGGCTGGAGGGCGCGTTTACCAATTCATAATCATTTATTCTTGGTGATGTATGACCCTTACTCTTAAATCTCAAAAGCTTCTATTTGAAGGTGTAAATAGCTTTTTCCCCCCTTGCAGTAAACCTTACTGCATTAGCAGTGATTGATCTCCTGTACAATTCGTCCCAGAGTGCTATTTTAGAGGGGGAACACTGGCTTTTGGAGATTAACTGGGGAGTCTGTTACATATTAATGAACCTAGGAGATATACTAACGTTTTGGTAATTTAGTTATTTGTGTCTATAGCTTTCGCCGTTATTTTCTCTTAGACCCCCGCGGTTGTTATACATCGAATTAAAAAGTGGTCCTTCAGCATCATTTTTTCAGTGGCAAGTAAATGCCATTTAATGTGAAAAACAAATGTTGACTTGTCTCTTGAAGGAAGTGTGTTTCTTGGCAAGACATCAAAGTGTTTTAAACTGTATTAGAAGGGTTTGTTAGTTTTCTTACCCGGAGCCTACGGTAATGTAAGGAAACAGCCTCTCGGTGGAAGCACCCGTCGGAGGGGGGAGCGGGCGCTGCGCAGTGCTGCGCATAGGTGCACGCTCGAGAGGCGGCTTTAGCTGCAGCAGGAATGCACAGGCACCTCTTCGCTGGGATTACAGCCTTGATTAACGTGCTAATGAATAGGGATGTTGAAGAGTCGTCCGGAAACCCGTCTGTGAGAAGGAGGAGTGAGAAACTCCTAGGTTGGGCTTAGCCTGCAGAGAGAGCAACTTCACTAAAATGCCATTAACCTACTGCTCCTTAGCAGACACTCGGGCAAAGCACTTCGGAGCTGTCTGAGAAAGGGCTGAGGTGGAAGCAGGGGGTGGAATCCCTGCTGGGCTGTCGCCTCTGCCCCCGCAGCTGATGCGGGGCTGCGGAGCGGGCAGGGCAGCCTGGAGCCACCGGGCCGGGCACCGCGCACTCGGCGCCGGGGCAGCCGCCGCCCCACTCCTCGGTGGAAAAATAGAGCCGGGGAGATGGCGGGGTGGGAGAGAAAGGAGCCCAGCGGTTTTTTTCAGCGGTTCCGCTCCCTATTAACTTTGACATCTTTCTCGGATTTATAAATTAGAGTTCATTACCCTCGAAGGTCGTTAAAGTAGGCAGCTCAGCTAAGAATTAATGCGTGCAAACCCGCTCGCTACAGCTGGCTTCGCCCTGAGCTGTCTGGTGGGCTCAGGAAGTTGGCGGAGGCTTCAGTCACTCCAGTGGTCAAAGAGAGATACCGGTTCCTTCTGCCCTCCTCCTCGCCATTTATCGCCGGTAGAAGGTTGAAACGCAGCTGCCCACCATCCTGGAGAGAGCAGCAAGCAGATCGCCAAGGCAAATGGACCTGCCCTTATTTTTGAGGGAAACAAACATGTTTCTCCCCCCGCGTCCTGTCCCAAAGTTAAACGTTTGTTTAGGACAAACTCGAGAAGCAACAATCTTTGCGAGAACTTTGTTTTCCCCTTCTCGTTGTGAATAGCAAAGTGGTCATAGGCTACTCGGCCAGTTGGCGAGGAGAGAACTTTTGTTTTCTGGGGCGATTTATGTTCTTTATAAATATGTGGTTTGGAAAATAAAAAGAGACTTGAAAACGTTGTTACAATGAAAAAGGACAAATTAGAAGACATTTTCTGTGATCAAAGGAGGAAGAGAAAGCGAGTAGGGGTATTCAAAAAGCTTGACTTATTCACACAACTCCTTTGGAGCCCAGGGGCAACAAGCGTGTCTTACATTGAAAAGGCGGCTCTATTCAGAGTGCAGGTGCGAAGTGGTGTGGCACATTCTGCCACATTATGTAAAGGTTGTTGGAGATTAGTGTTCAGACTTAATAACTAAAGCGCTTGATTTACATTGGAAAAAAGCCCCCTCATCCGTGAAAGCAAAATAATTTAACGCGTGATCATTTCGAGTGCTGCTGATATCCTAATACTTGCATTGTTCTCGGCCAAGTACTAGAGGAGCGCGGATTGATGCTTTTGGGAACCTATCATTTACAGCCACTGAACTCTGCTCAGAACTGGAGGTCTGGAGGGGAGATAAAAGAGGGGCACAAGAGAAAAGTTTCGCATTAGGGAAAAAAAAAAGGGGGGGGGGAAAAAAAAGAAAAAGAGAACAATATAAACGTGACAGTTCTCCTCCTCCCCGCAGAGGACTCCATGCCTCCTGTCCAGTGCCAGGGCGAAGCAGCGTCCAGGTCTACGGGGACGAAAATTGGGCTCAGGTCTCAGTCTCTTCCCTACTCCGCCTTCCCCCGTCGGAGTAGAATTACTTACCTTACTAATTATTCATATTTATGTAAATGTCATTAGTTAATGTAACTTTCTATAAAAAGATAATCAGGCGAGAACGGAGCATAGGTATTACCTTAAGTGCATTGGCTCTGGTTGTTTCATTCATATGTTAATACACGTGATGCAGTCGTGCCAGGCGTGGGGAGGGTGGAGAGGAGGGGAGAGGAGGAAGGCAGGGGAACGAAATTAAATAATAATAACAAAGCCCCACAAAGGCTTTAAGTTCGCATCGCGGGACCAAGGAACACGATGCTTTCTGATGCGCTGAACAAAGGGGGACCCTGCGCCGTTCCAGCCGTGACGGCTGTCCCGGCATTCCGGCAACTTTGGGTGGCTTTTTTGTTTGTTTGTGTCCCCTCCTCTCCTGAAGGAGAATTTTATGCTTCAAACCGTTCCGATCTACCCAAATCCTCGTGCCAAGCCGAGTGCCTCAATTCCCGAACGACCCGAATTAAAGTATCTTTGTACGGGACACGCACCAATTAAAATTGCAATACCTTTTTGCATCTCCCTCTTTAGTGTAAGCATTTTAGGGCCATTTCCATAAATTCTCTGCGAGAATAAAGGCTATAATGGGAACAAGGTGAGAAAGCTGTTAACCATTGTTTCAGCAAGAAAAGGTCGTAAGTCAGGCAATTGGTGTCTGACCTGTCAGGATAAGGTATAAAGGCTTTATTCATGCAGTCGCTCACGATTTTCTCAGCTCTCACAAAAGTGTTTTTATGATTCTGTTTTCTTACCTCGTTCCTTAATTAAAAAGCTGAATGATTAGAATAGCACCTGCATAATGTCTGAACGACGCCTGCATACTAATTCGCGAGTCTTTACATCTAGTAATTATAACATAAAATCAGAGATTGAATAAAACAGAAGGATTTTGCCCCTAAAGCCCTGCTAATCCTCTTTTAAAAGAGTCTGCTGAAATAATTCAGAACAGTTTCCGGAAGTTGGATTACCGACTCTTTTTTGACTATTTACAATGAAATGATATTTCACACTTAAAGGACTCTCTGTATTTCTACAACAGGTTTTTTAAGGTGGCCTGTTTTCTAGACAATAACAATCCAGTGATTCCTTTCTTTTCCTACCCGTTTTTTCCCTCTTCCTCCCAGCAAGATCTTCACCTTTATCAAGTATACGCGAGGATTAATCTGTCCTCAGGTAGGGATAACAAAACCTCCCCCCTTGAAGCCTCCCTTTGACTCCCCACTCCGGGACTCCCCGTGACGAGGGAAGAGAGCTGCGGGCGGGCAGCCCAGCTGTGCCCAAGTTCAGGCGCACCCTGTTTCCCGGCCGCTCGCGGGAGCCGGCGGTGGGGCAGGGAGCCCACATTGCTTCACGGTTGCCCCCACCCAGGGCAGAGGATAGTTTAAGCCAGCAGACTCTAGTCAAAAGTTGAAGACTAATCTTTTTTATGTGTGTCTTCCCGAAACAGCTGGGGGGATGATGGGGGAGTGGTGGTGCCCGCGCTTTTGTCTGATTTTTAGGGCGTGCTGTAGCAGGTATCCTCGGGGGCAGCAGCGAGGCAGGGGAGGCAAGGGGAGCAAGAGGGAGCTGCTGGCCGCGGGCAGCGCCGTCCCGGGGCCTCCCCCAGCCCGGCCGGGCAACGCAGCCCCGCAGGGCTCAACCCGGCTCCCGCTGCCGGGGGGTTCAGCCCGGCCCCCCCGGGTGCCTTCCCCGGTCCAGGCAACCCGCAGTGACCCGGAGACTGGTTCTGCGGCAGCATAGAGCCGATCCTCTGGGTAACATTGACTGGGGGGAAAGAAAAATATCTGCCTATCTGTTAGAGCGTCCTATTTATTTTAGGGAAAATGTTTCCTTGTAGACCGGCGAGCTCCAGCCCGGCCATGAGGTTGGCTGCCTCATGACGAAGAAAACGAAGTTGATGCACGGATTTTTGAAACGCGGGAGCTGCTGCCCGCACCCTCGGCAGCTCTCCGGGGTTTTGGCGCCTGATCCAAAGGATCCAGCGTGGTCCTGGCCTCGGAGCCGGGTGGATCCAAATGGAGAAGAAGTTGAGACTAAAGTCAGCCTCATGGGAAGCTGCAGAGGTTTCTCTGAGATATTACATCATTAAGAACACCTTAGTCTCTTGTCATTTCTCTTTAACTGTTAAAGGGTTGCTTTCGCGGTGACTTTTGTCCTTCCCCCTCCTTCTCCTCCCATAGTGTAATCCTGCAAAAAACTAAATAATCTGTGAGAAAATTGATTCAACGTGTCATTCAGCATTAAAAATATAGGGGCTTTAACTAAAAGCTTTAATTGCTATCCTGGCCCCATTATAACCAAGGGAACGACATACTCTGTTGGAAACTCAGAAATGTTACATATCGCTTTAGCAGGCGCTGCCCTTATTTGTTTATTGTAGCTTGCTTTCATTTATATCCCAGGAATATTGTTTCACTAGGCGACACACGAAAAGACAAAGGGTGTAAATAAACTAACATATGGCCCAGAGGTTTTAGAGGAGCTGGAGCCGCTTAGCAAGTCATGTGGGTGATACTGAGAATCCGTCTTCTGTCCTTCCCCCGCTCCCTCATAACCTCCTTCTCCCTGCGTATTTCTTCTACCTTCTCACGATAAGTCACGTTTGTGTCGCGACCGGCTTTGGGGCACCAGATGGTTTTTTCCTTCGGACTGCAAAAACCTGGGCAGCGCAGGGGTGGGGAGGGATGGACGCAGGTCCGTGTGCCTGTGCCTGTACGTGCAGCCGGAGAAAACCCGTTGACACAACCGATGTGTGTGGGGATGTGCACACGCACACCAGCCCCGGACACGGTCGCTCCCGGCTGGGGGGGCCCGGCCCCGGGAAGGGGTGCCGGCCAGAGCCGGGCCGTTCCGGGCTGGGCGGCCCCTTGGAGCGGGCGGCTGGCGAGGCGCCGAGCAGGGTCGAGCAATCTGGCGCCCACAGAGACACTTGACAACCTTTTTCTGTTGTTGTTGTTATTTTCAATTGTAATCAGTTTCAGGATTTCTCTCCCAAAAAGCCTAACCGGAGTTGAGCCCCGCTCCGTCCGGGAGGTGCAGAGTGTTTAACCGCACGCTGCACCTCCTTCCCCTCCGCTTCTCCCGGTAAGGTGGCGGAAACGGGACTCGGTTACTGATTCATATTTCTAATCTTCCTTTCCTGAACATACAATGTGCTATTGTTAAATGAATGGTCTTTAATTAATGCACTTGCACAATGCAGGGCCTTGCATGGGGATCGATGATAGGAAGCAACAGGGGATGGTTCCCTCCAAAATGGTTTGTCAGCATTGAGAAAGAAAAGGCAATGTCTATAAAAGGGCCACTAATAATGCCCACACGTCTCTCACCATGTTGTCTGAGGGGACATTCCTTCCCTTGTTGACAGTCAAGTGTAATAAGTACATGTCTTCGCTCAATCATTATAGACCATAGAATTGTATTCTTTAATTAGCATGTACTGTTAGCCCTCCTTTCCTTTATGGGCAAGTTTTTGTCTTTTACAGACCAGCAAAAATGTTTTCCTTCGTTTCTGTTTCTTGAATTCTATTATTTTAAAAATTATTTTCTTTTTTTCTTTCTCTCTCTCCCTTCATGTAGTCGAGTGTATTCTCTATTGACAATATTCCTGGCAGCTAAAGCCAACTTTTTGTCATCTCTCTGTGTTAGGCAACTTCTTTCAAGTTTTCCTTTTCCAAAAGCAATCAAGGCAGCGCATGCGCAGGGCGGCGCCCGCCGGGCTCGGGCCGCGGTGTGCCCGAGGCTGCTGCATCCCTCCGAGCAGCAGAGCTGGCGTTTGTCGTGCGAAGGGAGCTCTGAGCAGGTTCGGGAGCTGCGAAACCCTGGAACGTATTAACATCGATCAGGAGAATGTGCAAGGCAAAAAAGGCTTACTTTCAGATTACTGTAGCTGGGGAAAAAAATTCCTTCTCTTAAAAAAGAAATTAAATGCCCTAAATCCGCCTAGGAACCTTATCAAAAGGTTTTATTTCGCTGTGACGGGGACCCATTCTGGAGGGGGGCATCGAAATTCTTCAAAAGAACACTTGCATCCTGCGAAACGACAACCCTTCGGGCGGAGAGGAGCAGCAACCTCTCGGGGTGGCCCCCGCTGAAAACTCACGCCAATCCCCCGAATGTTGGTGCCCAGCACCCCAGTGTTAGTGTCCCCAGAGTCGCACAGTGCCCGTGAGGAGCCAGGGTGCCACTGCGGAGGTAACCGGGACACGCACCCACCCCCCAGAGGGACAGGGCTCCACCTGGGTGACACCGGGCTCTGTTTCCGCACCCTGCACCTTGGTCAATGCTTAAAGTACAATTGGTTTGAAGTCTGCGATCTGAAAAATGTTGTCGCAGAAATGAAGCCAAAGAAGGGGTTTGTTTTGTTCTGTTCTTTTAATGGAAATGCCAACCTAAAACGATTAACATTAAAAAAGGTTAAAGACCAACAAAAAAACACTCATTAATACTTGATTGTACACCACATTAATAGTACACAGGTTTGGGCAAATTTTTTTTCAACTAATATAAAAACCAACAGAAAGAGAAGGTTGATTACACAGTGTTTTAGGAATGGCTCGGTATCATCAGTACAAACACATATTTTAAAAGTGCACGTTTGTAAAAATAACCATAGAAATGAAATGCTTATAAATATTTATTGTAAAAAAAAATCCGAGTATTAAAAATAAATAGTATGTTCAAGCACACAACAGAACATTCCTTCATTGCCCAACATGTGATAAAGAAAAATAAGGAATATAAGAAGTCTGGAAAGAGATACAGCATACCAACATTGTAAATGTTTTTCTGCAAGCTACATTTTTCAGAGGCTTCTTCTCTGTACAGTTCACAAAGAATGTGCTAGATTTTCCCATAAATATGACAAGACCAAAAAATAATAACAATAATAATAGCAATACCCACTCCACTCTAATTTGACTCTGTCTTTACTCAGAAAAGGTCCCATTAAATTAATGGTTTGGCTTAGAATGGCAGGACTGGACTCAGATAATTCTTTAACAACTAAAACAGAAGTACACTGATGAGCTACAACTTCAAGAAATTCATATTCCGGACAGGGCATTTCATGATATCCAATGAGAAACTACTAAAGAAAACTTGATCAGGGAATAATTTCAGTACAACGCCATTATGTTTATAAAATGAAGATACAAAAGGGGTGCAGTTTGACTATCCTTACACGTACAGACAATAAAACATGAGAGCATATGGAAGCCATCACTTTGAATGCGTTAACAACTTCGATACGTTGCAGTATATACATGCTTGATAGGTATTCGGACTGTTAAATGATCAAAGAATTTACTCTATGTCTAAGCTCTTGCTTTCACTCCACTGGAAAGAAAACATTTGTTGGTCACAAAGTGGTGCTAACGAAACCCAACGTTTCTGCCTTCGCCCAAGAATCGCATTCCATGTGGAGTGTAGCAATAATTTATTAGACTGAAAAGTTTGGAGGATGAAATGCAAAAACAATGGACATAATTTCAACTTTCGAACTGTAAGGTCATACCGACATCTACGGACATCTGTACACAGTCAGAGTTTCACGCAGACACAGGCACATATATCCAGATGTACGTCTACACACAGGATTCGATAGTTTGGTATTTTCTGCAACCTCTGGGCCCCTGAAGTTATCTTTAAAAGTTTGATTTTATCTCTTTAGAAACGGTTTAAAGCTAACGGGCAGGGTGAGTTTGACAGAGAGGAGAACAAATCGCTGACAAAGAACCTTTTACGTTTCATCAGCGTTGTTAGGACGACGAGCAGGAATTTCTCAGATAATAACTCCCACTTCAAAGATTTCTCAGCTCAATAGAAATTGGACCATCCTTTTTATTCAACCACAAGGGCTGGCACTAAAGACGACTCCACTGTTTGAATTTTTTCCCCCCGTGTTTATTTTTCCCCTATTCACTAGGGTACTTGGATAAAATAAACAACAAGACAATTACTGGAACATGGACTTCTAACTTTCCCGGGCCCATGGCCCAGCGCCCATGGCCCCGGCCATGCGGGTGTCAAGTTCCCCCGCACCACGGAGCCTCCTCTCGCTGCCACGCAGCGACAGCGGGACCGGGCAGAGTGAGAAGGGGGCACGGCCATCGTCCCCCCGGAGCTCACCCCGCTTTCCAGGTCCTGGGGGACTTCCATCGGGACACCTACTCCCTGAGACAGAGGCATCTTCCAGTCTCCATCCTATCTTCCTCTCCCACGTTTGGTGGGGAGGAAGGGAAGCAATCCTCAGGCTTTGTGGCCAGTTTTTGCTGCCAGAAGCTGGTCAGAAAGGCTGGGGACAGCGGGCGGGAGCTCCCGCCGAGCCTGGAGGGCTGGCAGTCGCTTACTTTGGGGAGAAGGAGACCGGGGCTACAGCGTCGGAACGGAGCCCGCCTCGGGGGGAGGGCGAAGCCCAGCAAAACCCAGCTCCACCGAAGTGCATTAGGTGGAGGAAGTCTATCTCTAGCGGGGAGCAGATTGAGTGTATTAAGCTAGCATGAAACCAAAGGTCAGTGCAAATGTATCTTAATAGACTGTCTCAAATGGAGTGTGCCTCCTTTGAAGGCCGCTTGCTATTGCTCTCCTCATTACCATAGCGATCCTAACGTGGCATGCTGATGCACCATAAAACTCACACTTTCAACCCCAAAATCAAGCCCTTTGAACAACCCGAGCTTGATTAGACCTTTCTCCTTTTCTTTCCCCCCTTAAAAACCATTTCCTTGCCTTTAGAAACTCGCCCTCAAATCCCAAATGCATTCTCTGATCCTGGCAGAAAGCAGAAACAAAAGTGAGCTGAGGCGACGGTTCAAGCGGGCCTTTTCTTCCTGACAGTCTTATCCATTTTTATTATGGTCTGGAACAAGTGCCCTGTTCGCGTGGGTTTTGTTTACCGGAAATTAAATGAAAATGATTTAGTTCGCGTCAAACAAAAATATATACTTGTATACACAAGAAAAAGGGCCTGTTAGACGTAAATATTATGTCCTTAATGAAAAGACTGGACGGGCTCCAGACTTCGCCTTTCACTATTTAAGTATGACTTGCCTATTGCCATAGAAATCCTAACTTACCATGAAGATTCACCGTTGTGAAGAAATACTTCTTTGTGCGAGCTTGCTTTGATGTCTAAGGCATAAGATTCAGGCTTTCAGCTGCGTCTGTCTAGATTACCTTGAGAGCAACGGGGTAGACATCTGTAACAAGCAAATGAAAAATTAAAGGTGATTAGCCTGCACATCCAAATACTTCTGTAAATAGAGAAATAAAGAAATAAACAGATCTCAGGACATGATGGAAAGAAACATCCTCCCTACCCGCATTTGGCTTCTGCACTTCTCGATTTCCATGACACAAGTTTTGGGGGCTGGAGAGGGGCACAAATCTCCCCTGTTTAGAGTCCTCTTTCACACATTGCTCTCACCTAGCTGATTCCCTAAGTGTATTCCCGTTAGAGACACGCTGTTGTCACTATCCGTGGTGTTTGAATACAAAACTGGTTGAGTTTGGGCGAACGAAGAAAGGAACGCCGACTTGGTGCCTTGGGAGAAAAATACGGGTGTCTAAGTAAAGAAAGTACTGGGCATTGGGGTGTTTTTAGTCACTGACCAGCTATTTATTTTCCTGTCGTTTTTATATTTCTCGGTATCAACATAACCGTGTGTATGTGCGTGCGTGTCCAGTTGTAGACACACAGTAACCCCAGTCACCTGGGTGCGGAGGTGATCTGTCAAACACGAGAGGATGCGGTCACGGCAGCCTTCTGTCTGCTCTCCGCGAGCCATAGAAACCCTTTCCGGCAGCCTATGCTATTTATTTGCCTATACTATCTGGTATTCTTAAACATCATTAAAGTAATTAAAACGGCACCATTCGGTAGTTTCAAACTATCCCAGTGGAGAGGTTTGTTTATTTATTTTGGGGGTTGTTTATTTTTGTAACCCCCCTCCCTTCTTTCTCTGAACCAGTGCAACGAACCCTGTAGGTTTGAGACTTTGGGACAGGATGGAGATGCTAAAGCCGCGTTGTGGGAGCGGTTCATTTCTCCTCGGGGCTGTTGGCAGGGCAGAGCCGTGGAGCAGCGGCCCCAGGTCCCCGCGCTGCCGGGGGCTGCCCGGCCCCCGCCCTGGCAGTGACGTCAGAGAATGGTCTCCCCCCACCCCGACAGAACCGCCCCCCCCGGAGCTTCAGCGCCCACGGTTCAACAGGAGCCGCGCTCTGGGTGGGGACGGGCATGTTTAGGTATTAGAAGTCATTACCAGTGGGAGCTAAAATGGACAGTCAATCATCGCACCCCCTGGGCCTTTCTTTATTAGCGACTACTGGGTGGGGGGAGGAAATATATATATATGTATTTATATACAGAAAGAGGGAAAAGTAAGGAGATTCTTTACAGAAACGTCCATCGAACGGGTTAATTAATCAAAAAATTTAATGGATCCATTTTGTACAAATTGGTAACAAATAATAGTTTATATATATATATATATTTCTTTAAAAAACCACAGTCTCACAGAAAATCGTGGGCGAACAGAACAGTGCAGCACACAATACTGTTGACAAGAGAAAATCTGTACAGAGAAAATCTGTATGAAACCACTGAAGGGAACGGGAAAGGAAAACGGGAAGAGGAAGGGGAAGGGAAAGCAAGGGAAGGAAAGGGAAAAAGGACAGGGGTAAGGAAAGGGAATGCAAATCAGTTGGCATGTAAACAGACTGGAGCAAGGCGGTCAGAGTGGGGGTGTGTGGCACGGCGGGAGGAGGCCGCGGCGCCGCGGCCGAGGCGAGCAGAGCCCTCCCGTGTGC
>VXAX01006063.1:0-18635 GCA_013399835.1 Leptocoma aspasia | reverse complement strand
GACCGGGGCAAGCCCCCCTTTGGTGGGTTTTTTCCCCCCCCTTTTTTTTTTTTTTTTTTCCTTCCAGTGGCTAATGCCAGATACTCTGGAGGATGTGAATCTCCCATGAGATACATCTCAGAACAATAATATCCTCTGGGAGGAAATTCCTCCCTGGCCCCCAGCTGAGGATCAACTTATGCCCTGAAGTATGAGGATTGAAAACACTTGTAATTTTATCCCAGCGAGTGTAACTATACAGGCTATTTTCATAAACCCTTGAAGAATTACTCACTTATTTGCCTCGAGAGATTCCTCTGAAGCAGAGCCGTTTCTGCAAATGCATGTGGTTTCCAATGGTTTTTAATTAGATAATTCTTTTTGGTGTAAGCAACAAAAAAACCCCGTAGGCCCATTCCCCCTCTTGCTCGCCCTGGGGAAGCTTAGACTCCAAACTGGTACTCGGTGGAGCAGCATCACAGTAAGAGTGGCACAGAACGGAACCAGAGCCACAGCCCAAAGCTGGGAGCAGTTCTGTCGATGTCAGCAAAAGAAAGCAGAAAGTGTATGGTGGGGCAGCACCATTCCCACCCACACGCAGGAATGCTGCTGGGCACAGCTTTGCTTTCAGTGCACAGCTCCAAGTCATGGCTTACCCTCCTGGAGCTGAACCAGCTCAGCTATGCCCTGGCCCACTGACTCCCCAGACAGACATGAGCATATTTGAGTCCTTACTGTTTATAGTGAGCAACTTCTTTAGCAACTTAAATGTGTTTTTCTAAGAGCATCTCAACTCAGAAGCAGGGCTCTTATCCTTTTGAGAGCTGCTTCTGTGCCTGTAGGAATCACGTTCATTCCAAACTCTTTACCTGGTACTTATTCCAGTGGCAGGTGGTGTAACTTAACAAGTGTCTTTTGTGCATAAAAATGCACGGGGCGAGGATCTGGGGGTGTGCATGGGAGGAGATGGAGGGAAATTAGTCATGGGGAGGAAGAGAGGAAGAGGTTAGCACGGGGGTTGAGGAAATCAGGTGTCCGCAGCTATCCCTCAGGCTTCCAGCCAAGCCCATCCTGACGTCTGGCGGAAGAGGCACGTCAGCTCAGAGATATGCTCCTGTCAGCCCGTCGGAATGTGACCTTGCTCACCGATTCAGGCCGAACAAGAATGGCTGCCAGGGGTCGGAGCAGACATTCCCAGCTTCTGTACTTTGTGTTCGAGGCTTGGCTTTGACACCACTTTCACTTTCTCTTTGCTTTCCTCTCTAGCATCAACTTTTTCTGGGTCTCTCTCCTGGCAGCCCTTCATGGGAAGCCTTCTTAGTGTGAGAATGCTGCTCTCATCTCTCTCTTGCAGCCTCCAGCATTTTTAAGCAGGGATGGCTTTCTCTCATGTCTTATGATCAATCTCCCTGTACTTTCCAGAAAAAGACTATGCCAAACACTCAAGTCCAAATTAAAAATAATAGCCAGACAAAATACCTCCAACCGAGTAATCAAAGGATCCATCAGAAATGCCAGCTCCTGAAACTTCCCTTATTCTGCAGTAAAGGGAGATGCAGAGATAATGAAGGCAGCAGCTGCTAAAGATCAAGCACTAGAGGAAGGTGCCTGAGAGGGTCAGCAGCAGCATAGGAAATGATGCTGGACCTCAGAGTTGATGGGGAAGCAGTAACAAAGCAGTTGTGAGAATTTTCTCCTTGACCGGATGTTGGTCTCTCTAGGTTCAGGTCTGCTTCTGGAGCGGAAGCTGTGCTGGCCACTGACTTCCCTAGCAAGGGTTGAAAATAACATTTCCAGGACCTCTGTGTGTCTGGGTTTTAGAGGCCTTTGTCACCCCTGCCCAGAAGGGGCTGTGGATGATTTGCTGTGCCTGACAGAGGTGCCATTCTCCTTCTGTGAGGAATGGGGGGGCATCAGGGGCAGGTACCATTAGGCAATACTTGGTGCAGTTACTGCAGCTGCTGCTCACTGTACCTGCAGGGGCCCAGGCCTGACCAGGAACTGGTGAACAGACCTGGCTGCTGCCTGCAGGTAATGGTCATCTCACAATTTCTGATTAGATTAATAAGCCTACAAGAAGGGCCTGTTGGTAGCTCCTAGGATTTCTGAAAGCATATAAATAAGTGTAGAGAACTGTTGATTTGAAAGGCTTCGCAGCATCTGATTTGCCTTAAAACATTTCTTGGAAATCCGTAAGCATTCAGCTTCATCTTTAGACCAAGTGTCTTTGAAAACCTGACCCTTTGCTATTAAAAGTTTAGAACAAATTCAGTTTATCAGCTTAATGATGGAAAAGCTTGCTCTCCTCAATAATGCTCCTAATTAAAGCATTTCTGAGTATCTTTGGACCTGATTCTCTACCTTATGCAGAGAACGACACTGTGCCAAATGGGTGCAGAACACTGCCAATTTAGGTTTGATTCAGTGCCCATTCAAGTTAATAGAAATCCTCCCACAGAAATCAATGGGATTTGGTTCAGGCCCCAAAGTCAATGGAAATTCTGATTTGGCAGTACTTTATGCTCACACTGCACCAGTATAAGCAAATATTCAAGGTACAAAGCCTTGGAGAATTTGGAAGGGGCATTGTAAGGGACTTCTGGGGCTGACCGTAGCCTAAGCTATTTAAGCAATTCACAATGCCTAGGACTGTCTGACAAAGAAGCTTTAAAACAAATCAGTCTGAACTCTTCCTGTTCATTTTTTATAGCACTCCTACAACTTAGCAATACACTTTTTATTTTTGTGTTGGGTTTTTTTTCTATCCTAGGCTGACAGAACATAAAAGCATCAGCAATGCTTTGCTCTTACTACTTCTTTTAACCACTAGAATCTGATTTGTGTCAGAAAAGATAAGCCTAGATCCCTACAGTATTAAAATAATTATTTGGTGTAAGGTGGAGGATGAAGAGGGCTGTTATTCTTAGCAGCAGCAGTGAAATTTCAGCAGCTGATGACGTCAGTGCTAAAATGTCAGTGTGAAACAGGCTGGAACAAATTAAGAGTGTGGTGTCGTCACTGTGAGAGCCACGCTGCCCTCCAGAGGGACTGGTGTTGGATGCTGCAGATGCAGTTCAGGAGACAGAGGGGGACAGAGGCTTGTGAGAGCTTCTGAGAAACTTAAAAAAAAAGCGACAAGCATCTAAGTACTAGAAAGGTCAAAGAAGATGCCATTTGAACGTTTCTGCCCACCTCACAGCGAGGGAAGGGCCACTTCTACAAACCAGATTCCAGGAACTAGAACAGAAAAAAAAAAAAAGACAAAAGCCAAAATAAAAATGGCCATCTTCTACTCACTTATCAAACTGAGCTAACTCCATCTCCGATGACACTCCTGTGACTCAAACTGAAGATGGCCTGAGATGACTTTTGCCGTGATGTGCTGCTTAAAAGAGGGCAGTGTGCTTGGAGTAGAGGCGATCCTGAGGCATTTTACTACTTAACTGTGCTACTGCATTTAAAGAATGCCTTCAGGCTATCCAAAAATGCTGAACTCAAGGTGCAGAGAGCTTTAATCAAAATGGGGTAAAATCCCAAATGCATTCATGCTTGTCCTCAAAGAGCCCAGTCTTGCACATTTCTTGGCTAGTCTCAGGTGGGGGTGTTAGACCTGACCCTGTGTCAGCACAGGGCACGGATCCTCGTTTAGAGAGGGTATCTCAGGGGGCCTGATAACTTGGGGTCTTGAGGCCTGCATCTTCTTGGTCCAGCACTGCCTTGTCTTCAGGGGTTGCTGGGCTGTGAGATGTCCTGCTTTGGAGGGCTGATGGGGAGGGTTTGGGACCATCCTGGCTCCCTTCATGGAGATATACAGTATTTTGTAGGAAATATGGGAAAAGTCGATATTCCCTGAATTAGTGTTTCTAGAAAACTAGCTCTGGTAACAAAACTGTTGGGTGTTGTTTCACTCCTTTTTAGAGCTGCCTGCCTCGTAGTCAAGGGATGGATGTGGTTAGAGCAGACAGAGCCACCAAGACGTGTGCTTATCTATCAATTGTACCAGCTGTTTCTGGCATGCAGCAACTGACTGACCACAGTAAGGAAACGAGGATGTAATCAGTTAGCAAAGCTCTCCTTTCTCAGCAAGGACGATAAGGATTGTTGGCAAACCCACAGAGAGTTACGGGAATAGAGGAATTGGTGTGCTGAAGTCACTTCCTATCACTTGGGAGTCCCTGTGCTCAGAGCATTGTGTTTGCTTTCCTAGTATGGATCTCTTTGGTTGTCTGCATTTGTTCAGACATATAAGTGCACTCACCCTGTCCCAGCTCACAGAAGCCTGCTTGGGGAGATTGCCAAAACAGTCTTTTATCTGCTTTTGTGAGAAGGATTCAGACTGGCTGTGAGCAAACAGAGCGCTTCTTTACACATCTTTACATCAGTAAAACACCTTGCTGCAGAGATTTTTGCAAAAACAGGCATGACTTAATCAATTCTGGGAAGAGGCATATGCCAACAGAAACACTCTTTTGCCAACACAAACTGTGCTGCCACTAGAGGAGTATCAGCAATCCCACTCTTGTCAGTGCGGGGACTCCGCTTCACTGACGAGGTGCTGGACGGGTGGACAGCGCAGGAGGTTCCCAGCCGCTGAGCTCAGCCCTGAGGTGAGCCCCTGCTCCCTCATCTCAGGAGGAAGTGGTGGCCATTTCAGCTGCACCTGTATCAACAGAGAATTTAGAGAAACTGGAGGTGAGCTGCGGAATGTGCAGCTGGTTGGGTTTGCTGTCTGTAGATGAGAAAGTTGTCCGCTGATTTGTATGTGGTCAACACAGATCTGATGATACCATGGGAGTTTCCGGTGTCTTCTCTGGGGTCATGACAGCCAAGTCAGAGAGGGCTCCCACTGCAGCCCTGCGTGCAACTAGTGCCTAGCACTGAGGTTAGGAGAATGCCATTAGATCAGAGCTCCCTTACCAGGGATGCTGGAGAGCCTGGACACGCAGATACAATGCCAAAAAGCATTGTGTTGCCACAGTGTCAGAATTTCAGGTCTGAAAATGTGACTGGCAAAAGCAGGAGAAGCAAAAGGTTGAGTACTACCTGCACTGCATCCTGTTTAGCCCATATCTGCTAGAGCTTTGGGGATATAAGAATTAAATGTCCACAGAAGGAAAAAAAGACTTAGACTTTCCCTAGATTTATTGGGTGGGATGTGTATGTGAAATTGAGCTTTACTACAGATCCCCTGTAGGCAGTGTTTGAGACAGAATGACTTTGTTCTGGATGTGTTTGTAAATATCTGTCTATATTTTTAAGACCACTGTAAGAGACCCAAGATGATCTGTGATTTCTGCAATCTCATCAGAGAGCAAGTGAGTGATTCCATGCGGTGGAGACATACAGCCCCGTGACTCACAGCCCTGAGTCACAGCATTGGGACACTTCAGCATTCAGAAACACTAGTAGTGACAGAAATCAGGATGATGAGCAAGCAGCTGTTACTCATTCTCAGCTGGACACTATAAGCATGTTTGTACCAGTCAGCGTGGCTCTGGCTCTTCTTTGCTTCCTCCTGCAGACCTGCAGTCATCTGGATAGCATGGTGACATGGCTCACTTAACATTTGCCTCTGGGCAAGGGATGATCAAGTCTAGTCTCTGGCTCCCAAAGTGTCCTGTTTGACTCTATTAGGCTCAGCACGGAGTTATCATGGCAATTTTCACTTTAGATTACTTCTTTCATCTCTGGAGATCAGCTCACATTACAAACAGGAACTCATTGATCATCACACAGAGTTAGAAAGTGTATCCCTATTTTCAGCTGGGGGGGGGCTGAGGCACTGAGCAGGTAGGCAACTTGCTCTAAGTGACAAAGGAGGTTTTTAGCAGAACCAGGACAAAACCGCAAGAGCCTTAAACTACCTCTCCTAATCTCTAACAACTGAACCATATGCTCCATTGCATTCATCACTTCCTCATGAGGTGGCAGTTTGGATGAGAACAAGTGCCCAGGAAGTCACCCTGTTTATTCTCTCTCGGCCTCTTAATGCCTGTGGAACTTTTTCATTGAATTCTTTTCATGGCCATCAGCTTTGGTGTGGGAAGTGAGTCCAAGAGACAAAGACTCGGTTGTGTGTGTTCACGTGCGTGTGTGGTTGGGAGAGGGGAAGAATAAAAAATCCATTTCCAGATGGTTGAAAGGATGCATAGCACTTTGCTATTGGCAAAAACAACCTCTTTCATTTTCAGGATGTGTAAGTCACAGAATTGCAGCTGGAAAAAAATTAGTAGAGAGGGAGGCAGTGGGGTAAAAATAAGAATGCTTAATGAAAAATAACCTAGCCCATATTTGAAAATCCAAGTGCTTCATTTTTATATAATTTGGGGTGAGGGGAGGCGGGGGAGATGTGCTTGCTTAGGAGGATCTGTTTAAAGTAGGTCCAAATATGTATCATCTCATTTTCTTCTTAGCTTCTTTGCTTTGCATTCCCAACTGTAGCCTCACAGGAAATTCAGTCCCTGGCAAGCTTCAGCTCCAGACAGGAAACATTCTGAGGAATTTCTTCCATACAGGTACTATATTTGCTTGGAGGGATAACATGGTGGAGATATTTACCATGGCTGGATTTAACTAGCAGGATATTATTCATGTTGATGGAGTTGCTGGGAGTGATCTCTGTCTGCAGCCACCAGCATGCCATGTTTAAACAAATCGTGCTGCTCTGCTTGCCTGTGGGAAGATTTGCATTAGATCTGGGCCAGATTTTCCTTCCTCTGAAAGCAGCATGGCCCAATTTATGTCAAAGATATTTGCTGATGTCAGGGAATATCAGGATCAGGCCCATGCAGCAGGTTTTTATCACACTACAAACTTGGTGTTAAGCTATTTGCATGTACAGATACATACAAGCAGGCTTTTGGATAGCAGTGACTGGAGTGGCAGGAGGCTTGTGTGTGTGTGGAGATGAAGGAAGTTCTTTGCTCTCTGAGGGGACCAGAATACTGAGAAGGGGGAATTCTGGCAGCACATGGCCTTTCAGGTGAGTGGGAGGTGCTGAATGTGGCCAGCTGAGACACAAGCCTCCTGCACCCCTTGGGATGCTCTCCTGCTTCTCACTGCAAGTTCCACACAGGCCTCTGCATTGCCTATTAGTCCAGAGGAGTCTAGAAAACAAGTGTGATACATCCAGCAGCCACTCATCAGTGAACAGTGATGTGGTGGGTTGAACAGTTCTTGGTGCACATAAGAACAACATCCCTTTCTTATCAAAACACATAAGTGCTTTCAAGTCTTTAATGCAGTTCTCAGGAAACGAAGTGTGAAGAGAAGAGTGATCAGTCTGAATCACTGTCTCCCAAGAGAAACGTGAGGGTTTAAGTACGTGGCTGGGAACAATCCTGTGCTGGCAAGGAAATGGACTGCATGACCCATCTCAGAGATCTATGATTCACTGCAAATACGGAGAATGAGCACGAAAATGTGTAGTAACATGTAGTGGTACCTTGCCTGCTATTACAGCGCAGCCTCCAGCCAGAGACAACCCAAACACGTTCACAGGTGTTCTCTGGGAACAGGCTTTTTCTGTGGGGAACCATGAAAGACAGCAGGAATGCCTTCAAAGCCTTAAAGGTCTCTGTGCCACCATGCCAAGAAGTGGAAATGTAACTGTGTGTGCAGTGCTGAAGCATGGATTTTTTTAAAATTTTTTTTTTGGTTTCTGAGGCAGGAAGCACAAGTGCAGATCCTCCCTTTTAATGCTATGGGGAGAAGAAAAGATTCAGACTCCCCTGCAGTGTTGGTGAAAATGCAGCTTTGGCCTTTAGTGCCCTTTGTTACATAAATAAAAGTAGCGTAGACATATTAATCACCCTGCCATTGAGGGAGGAACAGAGCAGCAACCTCAAATGCCACCCACTCCCCATTCTAGCTCCCATTTGATGTTACTATTTTAAGCCACACATTATTTCCTGCTGTGATTTTATTTTTTTTACCCAGCTTCTAATTCTGGCTCTGAGGTAAGCTGTGACATACATACCCCTCCTCTCCCCCTCCCCGCCTTCCTCCGCCCCCTGCACCCACGTCCTCTTTATTGCTGTCTTTCAGAAATTTTCTCTCTCGTAAGCAGCCGGGTCCCAGAGGTTAGTTATTGACTGCCCACAAAAAATATGAAGAGGATGATCTTCTTCCTGCTTTTGGATTTAAGTGCAAACAATATTGAGGTCTCATGATTTACAGGGCAGACTCTTTTAAGAGTGCTATTCCCCCGCTCCCTCCTTCTCCAAAGTGTAGCCTTGTTGAGAGGATACCTGGCTGGGAAGGAAGGCTGCTGCTCAGCAGCTGATGATGGGCCACGGTCGGTGTAGCCATCTAATGAGGGGTTGTACACCAGTGGTGTGTGCTTTGTGGAACAGAGGAGACAGGACAGAGCTCAACTGCTCAACAAGGGTTTTCTCTCCTGAGCCCACTCCTGTATAAAGGCAATCAGCAGATTTCTAACCCCTCAGTAGTTTCCCCCACTGGCAACCGCCTCATCTTGCCTGTGCCAGAGCGCAACTTCTTTCTGTCTGGATCTGCTGCATCCACGTGTCTGCTGTGGCTTTCAGCTGCCACCACCTCAGCCCTGGGGAAGGCTGTAACTGTGTCAGTCTAGGGCAGAGAAAGAATGGAGCCTGCAGTCCCAGGAAGGGCCTGGTGCACCAGGAGCAGTGGCTCTTCCCCTGTGTGCGAGCGTGGCTGAGCACAGATAAGAGCTCTGCCAAGGTAACTTTGAGCCCTGGGAGGAAATCTGAGGCTGCTTCTGTACTGCAATTGAGGAACATTACAGGTTTATCCTCTTCTATACCCACTCAACCCTGCCCTCCCTGCCAACCAACCCATCCTGAAAATCTCCTCTGACTGGATGTTTGCTGCAGACAAATGCTGCTAGCATAAGAGCAGGCTGGGTGGCAGCAGGCTACTGGTAAAACCCCAGGCCTTGCTTCTACTTCCAGGGAAACAGAGGTCTGGGCTGCCCTCAGCCAGTCCTGATGTATACATTTCACACAAACAATCTCACGCCTTTCCCTTCCTGCGAGTTGCTTTTGGAGCTGCTGCACGTGGCTCTTGTCTGCCTGGTACAAGCAGTAGCTGTAGAAATCCCAGGCTGGGCATCTCCATGTTTTTTGTCCTCCCCTTTCTCAGACAGGGATTCCAGTTATGCCCCTCCTGAGGTTCCTGGAGAGTAGGAAGGGCAGAAAGTGAGAGTGAGAAGCACTTTGCCAAGGGATTTAATGTTAGTCACTGAAAGCCGCCAAAAGTCTTTGCTGTGCTCTCACCAGAACTATTATTTTTATTTTCACAGTTCTGTTTCCATGTGGGTCTGCAGAAAAGGCTGGGGAGTCACATCCCTTCCCAAGAGCAGGCCACAGGCTGCTTTTGCACGCTTTGCCACTGGTTGGAAGCAGTGAGGAGCAGTGGGCACTAGGAGCCTGAGTACACATCCTATTGCAGGCCACACCGTGGCCCTCTCATCCTTGCTGCAAAGAGTTTGCAACTGAATCAAGCAAGCTAATTTCCAGTGGATGGAAGGGAGGGAAGGAGGGAAAGACCCAGGCTCAAGAACTGAAGTGATCACACCAGAATTAAATGACTGTTTTTCCAACATACTATGTCCCCATGGGCAACGGTTTTAAAAGTTTTGGCAGAATAACTTCTCCCACAACAGCACTGCTGGAGAGTTTCCCCCTCGAGAGGGGGAGAAAAAGGACCTCAAAAAAGACTGGAATAAATTGGCTTTACAGAAAATGACCCTGCTCTGGGGTGTCACACCCAGCACTGTGCAGCAGGAGCCAGCCAGCAGCTGACAGGCATCTGGTGTCCTGTGCTGGATGAGGACAGCTCTCCAAGGACCAATGTCCACGTGGCAGCCAGTACTGCCATCCTTGCTGGCACAGGCTCGCAGCATCTTGTTGGGGGCCTGTGCAGTGGAGGGAAGAGCTGACTGGGCACAGGGGCTCACAGAGGGAGAAGAATTCAGTTTATGCTGGGTATTGCCTGCTTGCCAGGACCATATGCCAGAGGCCAGTGCTGGTATAGGCTCTGGTGGTCACTTGAACAATAGGAATACTGGGAAAGAGCTTGTGGTTTACAGATAAAATGGCTGTGGGGTCGGGGCAGCTTAGGGGCACTGGTGCAATAGGCCATATGTGTTATGGCATTCGAGGTATGTGATAAATAACCCATTTTTGAGTTTGGTCAGCCTGAGAATTGCATAAACAACAACACCACCACCACAGAAATCAAAAAGCCTGAACGATCCTGAATACCCACAATTTGGCATTTGGGAATGGCACAAGATGGCAGAGATTTCATGCCCCGTGGACTAGCTGCTACCATCCATACAACCCCAAAATTTTCCTTTCCTTGCAGAGCTGGTCTTTATGATCAGCATTGCTGTATGCTTCCTGGCATGGTAGGAACCTGAGAGGCCCAGCTCACAGGAGATGCATCTGGTAGGAGCTCTGACTGCCTGGAGAGCCCCTTACTACTACTGCCATTGTTCCCTGTCCTTGCAGCTCAGACAGAGCTAGGTGAAGAGCTTTCTGCTAGGTGAAGAAAGGTGGCTCCGGAAGACATTCCGTGCAAGCTCTGATGAGATCTGCCCCTCCCAGGGCCATTCAGCTGGGCTTGCTCCTCTTTCTCATGCCACACACGGTTTAAAAGACTGTTTGTAAACACCAGTCTCTGACTCTGCCTCTGGGGCTCTGGGCAGAAGGCCAGGGAGGGATCTAAGAGACAGCAGACAGTTTTAAGAGGCAGTGGCGTCCAATTGCTGGGGTGGAGAGGATACGCCTTGCAGTTAATAGCCATGGTGGCGGGAGTCACCTACAGTACCAGCAGGTCTCAACACCATTTCATGGCTCCCCGAGGCTGAGCCTGGGTTTTACTGAAATGACCACTTCACATGCCAAGGTAAATTCTGCATCTCTCAAGCCAGCTCTGCTAGAATCAGTGGGGAGTTAAGCTGTGTTGCCTCAAGTGTACATACCAGATCAGGGCCCTGTGATGACAAACACCACAATGGACATGTGTTTGCATTTGACACAGCACTGGTTAAATGTTTACTCTGTTCAACCTCTCCTTCCCTTAGATTGCTCCAGAGAGCCGTGGACTGGGGCACTCCCATCTAATTGGGCAGTCCAGGGCCTGCTGTGGCATAGCACCTGCTCACTGAACACAAGACAGCTGACCTGCAGTCTGAGATGCTGGCAGGGGGTCTGCCCAAGCCTCCCAGTCTCCCTTGGCTTTAGTCCTTTTGAAAATTGGTTAACAAGTGCCATTGTTTGGCATTGTGATATTGTGGAGCAGTGACAAAGCTCTGCTGTTGAAGGGAGGCTAGAGCTGGTGAGAGTTAGAGCTGTGCTCACCTCTTTCTGTCATCTGCAGCACTTGGTGTGCAAGGGAGACAAGGACAGGTCTTCACCCAAGCACAAGTCTGAGCCTGTTTTTATGGCCAGAATTGCTTCTGTCCACACACTTTACCAGCAGGCATGCTTATGCAGAGATTTAGATGGAGCTGCAAAACTCCCAAAAAGGTGAGAGCCAGTTCTGGGCAGAGTGGGTAGCACTAGGAGCCTGAGTACACACAGATACGGAATACAGAACTACAGCTGGGAAGCAGCCAGTGATCCAGACAGGCTGAGCATTGACTGTAGGGTTGTCCTGTCTATAGCTGAGCTCACACCTCACTGCACAGATGAAACCTCTGTGCCCTGCATCCTGAAGGCCTGGAGCTGGGATGGCTCATTTTCCCCATGCAGGTACCTCTGCACTGGGCTCCCAAGGCTTCACACTGTGTGTGACAGCTTGTACCTGGGTCATGTGTTACACCTGTGCAAGGGACTCCTGTGGGAACAAAGTGGGAGCTCAGGCCTTGTGGATATTCTCAGACAGCCGGAGAAAGAATTAGACATAACAGTTAGCCTCGAAGGCAAAAGAATTCTAAACATTAGCCATTGTTTTGGGACAATGTCCTTGAGTTATGTTTATCTTAAACCTGCCAATGGAGTCAGATGAATTAGCATAAAACCAATCAGGTTAAACCTTAGCGAACTATGTTATAAAAGGTGTGTGTTTCAATAAATTTTCTCTTTTGCTTCTCACCTTTCTGAGAGGAGTCCTGTGTCGTTTCTCTAGTCACATAGCGACAAGGCCTGGCTGGTGGGGCTGAGGGAGGAAGAGAAAAGCTGGTGGCTCCTTTAAGGGAGGAAGCCAACAGGACTGCAGAGAGGGAGCTCTGGAAGCTGTGTTTTTCTCTCAGCGCCTCAGGGGCTGGTTACTAAATTTGGTTACTGGGCTTAAATAATGCAGCGTGGCAGAGCCCAGTGGGTTTGAACATTGTCATATTCACATAATCCTCTCCTAGGTGGCAGAGATCTCTTGTTCTCTGCTGCTGCTATCTGCACAGGAGCTTGAATGTGATGTGAAACATCATCTTAAATAATTATAACTAGCAGAGAAGAGCCAAAGCTGCAAAGTCCCATCTATTTCCACTGTGCTCTGTCTATCTATGTAATTTCTAAGGTGCCAATCACCAAAGCATCCAAGCACTGTCTAATCTGGATCTGAATTCCCTTGGTGCTCATGGATGCTTGAATCTTAGCATTTTGTGTGAGCCCATCTCTAGCAAGCATAGGGACAGAGTGCATACTGTGAGCAAAAAAGACTCCTATTGTTTCATGATTTACTGACCAAAACCTCATTTGGGTTGGATGAGTCAGGACTTCATGGTCACCCCTGGCCCAAGAAATGTTAAATCCTCTCTGTTATTTCGGCAGAAGGCAGGGCAGGTTTACCAAGGGAGGGCAGGGAGCCATGGTGCATTGCCTATCCTCCATGTCACACAGTGTGGAAGTAGGGGCAGATCTGTACAGCCTGCACAGTCTGTACACCAAGGTCACATCCAGCCTGGGGGCAAGAAGGTCCTCTGCCACCCCTTGCTGCAGATCCATGCCTCCCCATGCAGGGACAAGGGATAAGCACAAGACAGGAGCCAGTGACCTGCTTTGCAACGCATCGGAGGAGGGGGAAGAAAATGATGCACCCAGTTGTTCTCTCAGCTGACCTACTGCCCCACATTTCCTACAGACTTTGTGAAATAGATTAAAACCTGCCAGAAGACCACTCATGGCTAACACATGAGCACTAACAGTGGCAAAGGGACTCACTGTACTGAACATATTCACCTGGAGTGAAATGAGATTAAACCTTTCCTTCATTACCAGGGAAAGGGTATTTGTTCTTAGTAAGAACCTGTCATGTTCAGGCAATGCCAGAGCAGTGCAATTACTTTACATCCATTGGGCTGCTCTTAGGAAAAAGATCTTTCTCAGTCTCTACCTATAGTGTCCTTGATTTGACACGACACTTGACAGCAGGTTTTCATGGCAGAGGATACTTAGCAGTTACTGGGAGAGAGTCTTTCCACTTGTAAGCATCACACTTCAGTCTTTACAAAAGCGCAGGTCCTCTCCGCCCTCCCCCATTGATCAGCCCTACCGTCCTTACCCCTCATCTGCTGGAGTATTGTTAGTGACATTGTGTAAATATATGTTAAATCTTTTTCCATTAGTGACATGTCAGAAATTAAAGTGGCATTAGCTGTAACGCCTGCAGCAAAGCTGCCTTCATCTAGGGCACTTGCACATGGTTGCCCAAGAGGCCAGGGGCAACAGTACCAGCTTTGCTTTTCCTTCAGTCTGTCCATATTCTCTGCACACCCTTTGTACTCTTCTTCCTCCAGAAATACTAATGGCGCCTTCTGCTGCTGTGTTACTCACAAACTGCCCTCAAGTCTCCCAAACATGTGTAGGAGTCTCCAGGTTACAATGTTTCATCCTCTCCAGTCACATTAGACATGTCCTCTCCAGACATCCTATCTGAGGTTTCTCAAGCTCCATTGTAAAAAGCAGATGATTTTTTTTCCCTTGCTAAGGCCACTGTCTAACAATTCCAAAGCTGCTTCCATAGCTAGGACTTGGCTGGCAGGAATCTAAGTGTATCAATAATTTGATTTTCCATCCATAGCCACAACTACCTCTGTCCACATGATCTCCACTCTTCCATATGCATTGGCTCCTCAGCTAAACGTCACGTTTGACTCTAGGCCATGCCCAGTCTGCCAGTCATCCCACTCGTTCATTTCAAACCTTGTTTCTTCCTAGACATCCTGTCTTTCTTGCTTCCTCCGTCTTGTTTGCCCTTGTCCTTCTCCTGACTACCCATCCCGTCCCCTTCCTTCCCTATTTGCTTTTTCAGTCTACCCTGCCTCCCCATCCAATGTATCTTCCTCAGTCAGAGCTGGACTTCCCTGCAGTGCCTGGTGGTTCAGGCAAATGGCTTGCATCTTCTCTGAGTTGCCCAAGGCAGGAACTGGCTCTCCTTTGCTACTACTCCTTCAGGTATTTGGTATGGATCAGCTTGAAATCCAGAGAATGAAGAAAAGTCTACACAGAGCTCACAGCATGTGTACCTTACCAGGAGGACATCAGCTCAAAAACTTTGCCATTGAGGACCAATGAATAATGGTTGAGGGGAAGCTTGAGTTGAAAGATGCTGAAATGCTACAGGTATTAAACAAGCCAAAATATTTATAGCTGTGATTTGCAGGGTGGCTGATTGTGCAGGGCAGGGAAAAGCCTACCATTGCCTGCCATTAAGGAAGAGGGAAATTGCAAAACAAACATCCCCTTTGGATATTTAGTAGCACGCCCAAAAGATTAACATTGATTATATCTCCCTATTAAGAGGCAAGATACTACCCTGCTTTAATTAACAAGGTGGGTTCTCAATCCTCAATTGCCTCTTTGCAAGAATCAGGTGAAACATCAGGGCTGGTGTTCCCAGTGGCATGAAGCTAGACTCTTCTGGTTAGCAGGCTAATCCTGAGGCCCTGCTCTTCAAAGGGTATTTAGGTTTCAGGCTGCTGATGTTATTTAGATGCTTAAATTCTTTAAGGCTCCAGGCCTTAAGAGCTAAGAAGATGGCTACAAACTCCAGATTGCCTGGTTCAAGTCAAGTCTATGTAAGTCCTGATTGATAAATGTTACTGTTAGGTATCTGCATGATGTCAAATTTCTCCCTGAGGCTGAGTCATTCTGCAGTTGCCTGATGTAGCCTCTGTGTGCCTTTTTTTTTCTGAACAAGGGGGTGATAGCCAGCATCAGTCCTCATAATGGCTTTGACGGACCTGTGTATAACTCAGGTTGTTCTACAGCTATTAATTCATTCAGACAAGCAAGCCTGCTGCTTGATGGGTGCTTTGTTTGACTCAGGGGGCGGGGGAGAGAGCACAGGGAGAATTGGTGCCTTTCCCAGACTTGCACAATAGCAGGGCTGGAAATGGGCCCTGTGCAAATTCAATTACTCTGAGTTGCCAGCATTAACTGCTGGGCTGCCCACTTTATTGTAGCTAGGGAAGGAGGTGCAGAGAGCAAACTGGCTGCTGTGCTTTGGATGTGATGGAAATGCTGTCAGATTTTAGCAGTTCAGTGACCTTTTCTTAACAGTTCCTGAAGTCCCAGCTTTCCCAACACGTGGCAATAGATAGGGGCTGTGCACAGGTAAAGACTTCTGTTTCACAGTGTAAGAGGTCTATGGAGACAGGAGCAAGAGAAAGAGATTGAAGAGATTGCTTCCTCCACCAGCCTTTTGCTTAATTACCGCCTAAAGAATGACACTGAACTCAGATCCTTACTCCAGGTCGAAGGCTTCCCAGAGGGAACATAGATATCTTAATGATGGAATATACTCCTTCCCCAGACTTGCAAACAGCCCTTTGTTAATGGTAGGATCCTTCCCTCCCTCCCATTTCACCACCTTTAATCTCTCTGGAGTCAAACTAAGCTCCTCAGATCTAGGAAAGCAAAGGGACCAGTTTTCCCTAGTGAATCTTTGAGCCGGGAGAAATAACAGCTCTGATACTCAGGCTTTTCCCATCATCTTACACCAAACGCACTCTGCCATCAGCCTGGTGAGCTTCTGGGAGAAAGCAGGCTGTGTCCTTTCTGCCTCATGCATCTCTTTAAAGAATAGTGGGCATTTTGGCTGGAGATTCTTCAAGCAGGATGGGTCAGACCATACCCCAATTACCTGGAGGCATCAAAAAGCCTGAAGTGCTATCAGCTTTTCTTGTGTTTTCTGGGTTGCTCTGCTTCTCCCCACCATTCAAGTGTGCAATCCAGGGGCTCCCACTAGTCCAGCTCTCCGTAGCTCACAAATGCAGTGGAGAAAAGGGAAACTACAGGGCCTGTTCTCAAATTGTGAAGTCTTCTCAGACAAGGAGGAGTCCTGAGGTTTCAGAAATGCATGGAATTCCATACCAAAACTGGAGCAGAATTTACTTAGAGGTGATGAGTGGGGCTGTGAGGATGACTTCTTGTAGAAAAGTTTTAGAAGGGGGTAGGGGCTTTGAATCCACCTACCTTGTGTGTGCTGTGCTCCAGGGATGCAGAGGAAGAACTGAATGCTTTAAAAGCCATTAAAAAAGCATGTCAGGGTATTCCCATGTGCATATCTTTGCTGCAGTTACAGACAGAAGGGAGATTTCCTAATTGCCTTTCCAGGTTGCACCACTACAGGTACTGTGTACAGAGCTGGCTCCTCGAGAGCTCTTTTGTGAGGATACAGTGCTGGCCAGCATCACTTAATGGTTCTCATGTGTTAGGTCAGAGAGACTACTTGAGATGTGACTGAACACCGTGACTTTTGTCCTCAAAATGGCCAAAACCAGAGAAATCTGGGTAGGTCTAGTGGGGCAGGCAATGGTGGGGGAAGGTGTGTGTGGTGGATGTTGTTTCTCACTGCTGTTGTGGGCAGGGAAAAAGCAGCACTTGCCTTAAGGGTTCAGGTAAGGCTGCTGGGGAAAGCCATCCTGGGGGAAGATGCCAGCTCAATAAAGGGAGCTGGCATGAACAGAAGTGCCTAAAGCTTTTTTATTATGTACAAAAACCACCCAATGCCTTGCTCCCTTGGGAAGAGCTCCAAGATAGTTGTCAGTCTGGCTTGCCTTTGCCCTTTAATCTGAACATGCCCAAATGGGCCAGGGGCTTTATTTTTGTATTATTGCATTGTCTTCCTCCCACTCAGTTGTGCTTTCCTCTCAGATGCCTGTGGCTGCTTTTGATACTTCTCTTCCCTGTTTTGGCCTCTCTGTTGGGCAAACTTTGTGGTTTGCCACCTTTTCTTGCCCCTTTTTCTACATCTTTGATGGTACAAGAAAGCTTCTGGTTGTTTCTATGTTTGCATTTCACTCTCCTTAGGGTTATGTCTGATGTGCTAAGACAAAAATGTGAGTCCTTCTGAGTTCTGTCTAGCAGGGAATGCTCAGCAAGAGAGTGAAAAGCACAATGTGAAAAGGTTGTTAATTCCTTATATTTCTCAGCATCATAAAGACAAAAATATTTCCTACTTACTTCACCATAAAAGCTACTGGCCGTATTTACTTTGTTCTTATGTGACAGGCTTTATCTGGCAATTTCCAAGAACCTTGACAGTGTTATTTATATAAATAAATAAATCTCATATTGCTTCTGTGCAATATGCATTTTCCTCCATTTTGCAGTTTGGGGAGGCAAGGCAGTTAAAAACTAATTGGCTTATGCAGAAGTACAGAATAACCTGTCCTTAAGAAAGAGAATAAGAACTTCACAGTCCTGCCTTCCATGCCTTCATTAATGGAATGTTCTCCACCTCTAGTTAATAGGCAGTCTGGTTTTCCTTCGGGTCATGATTGTAAAAAGATACAATTGTCACTTTAAACATGTAATTAAAGTGCCTTCCTTTATAATGACCTTCACCAGAATGCACCACCCACTGTGCAGGTGGGTAAAATGGTGCTATATTGAAAACTATGAGGCTCAGAGAGATTAAGAAATGTGACCAAGGATTTGGAAAATGAAAACTCACCCTGTAATACAGAAATTTTGATTCTTACTGTTCTGAGTGCTAGAGAATATTGTCTCCCCAGTTTTTTGGGGGGGTGGTTTTTTTTTTTATTTGTGTGGCATTTTTATTTTGTTTTGTTTGGTTGGTGCTGTCCCATCCTGTTGTGTGCATCTCCCAAATTTCCTAGGGTTTGTGGGGAGGAGGAGACACTCTAGGCAATCAACACACCTGCTGCTCACCATGAAGTGAGAGAATTAGTGACTGGAGTGGGTTTTATATGGACTAGGTCGGCCGGCTCGGCTATGTTCTGGAGTTTGAAGAATACAGATCCACCAAACTTTGTTTGTTTGTTTGTTTGTTTATTCATCGCCTTTCTAGTAACTTGTGCTGTTGAAATAGGTTACCAGCCCTTTTCAGGAGTGGAAAACAAGAACTTTCAAATGGCAAAGAAGCCGGGAACGACTGTGATTGTGTTATGTGCCTTTCCTGGAAAAATCCCTTTATGCGATAGGTGGCCTGAAGACAGTGGTACATTTGGACTGCAGCTTTTCCAGTAACCCAGCAGGATTTGGTGGGTGGAGGAAGGGGAAGGAACTCAGCGAGCTGCGACAATGGGGAAAATCTTGGCAGGGACTCGCACGCGCAGTCTTGCAATCGGCCTTAATGTCCCAACCGTTACCAGAAGGGATTGCGCCGGGATGAGGAAAGCTCAGAACAGGGTGTGTGAAGGCGGCCACAAACCCGAGCCCCGGCTCCGCGCGCTGGGCGGAGGAGGCGGCCGAGGCCACGCT
>VXAX01006038.1:0-104825 GCA_013399835.1 Leptocoma aspasia | reverse complement strand
ACTATTAATATTGTATATATATATGTGTTAATTTTTTTTATGCAGTGCTAGCAACTTTATAGCACTTTGTCAGTTGATTTGTTTTTATACCTTGCTACCCAGAATCACTTAATAATAACTCTGCTGGAAGTTACTTACATGAACTCAGCAGCAGAAAAAAAAATTTAAAACTTGGTATGAGAAAAACAAGCCATTAAAATCACTGAGACCTGTCACAAAATTTTCTTTTTTTTATTTTCTCGTTTACAAGTCAGAAGACAGTAGGCAAGCTACTAGCCAAACAGATCTTTTCCTCCTCCCTCTAAACACACCAGAAAATAGTTACTATTTCTTTCAATAATATAAAGTGTTTTGGTTAACAAAAGAATACATTTCCATTTCTTTTGCAGTCACAACTCAAAAGATGAAGTCAAGGTTGCTGAGAAAGCAGGCTTTTCACCCCTTTGAACAAGGGCAGGTACTTTCTAAAATTATATTTTCCTAAAAATAGTGATATATAGTTATATATCTCAATTTAGACTCATTAACAAATTGATTTTCAAAATGAGTAATGCACAGTTGTTTCACCTGTAAATCACCCACCTGGTTTTTTTCACAGTGATGTTGCTACTAAGTTTCTCTAGGCGACATTCTCCAGTGTCATGGTTGATAATTAAGATACATTCTTTTAGGTAAGGCTTCTTTGACCCCTTGAACACAGTCACTGGTGGAGTTGAGCCCTATTAAATCAGAAGTCCAGTAAGTGTTACTCCTGTAGTTGTTTGTCTTAGAAACAGCAATCCATCAGTGGTGACAAGGTCACTACAAGTGATCATTTCTAGTCATTAAAAATGGTATTGGTTAATTCAAATTAGATTCACAGTAGCCATGTCCAAAAGCAGCTGGTGTTTGACTAGAATGGGATTTTACTCACTTAGCTTAGTTTGAAACTGATCAAATGCTTATTTCCCAATATTTCTGTATTTCTCTCTAGGACTCCTCTCACCAAAAGGGGTTTCAGTACCATATCAGCAGAGCAGTAAAGCATGGCAGGTAGTAAATTTTCCCTTTCCAGTCTTTCCTGCTTTAGAACTTCACTAGAGCAATAAATACCAAGGGGAAACTTACACTGCCAACATACACATGAAGCTTCTCTGGGTACGCAACACTTCTGGGTCATCCTACAGCATATTTCCAGTGCAGCAAATACACTTCAACTTACAGGGCAGCTGTTTAACCTTTTGGTCTTTTCTAATCTTACATTCTTAGAGCAATTGTTTTTCTACTCTAAAAATCACTCAGGCAGCTCTGAAACAGCACTAAAACTTTATACCCTTCCATTGTCAGGATATATACTTAGGACAACAAAATAAATCATTCCTTTAAGCCTGCCACTCTTCAGCCACATCAACTCACCTCAATATTTGGCAGCGTTATTGTCACCTGTTCACCTTTGCCAACTTCAAGGTCTCCTTCACAGGACATATCAATAGATGCAGGCTTAAAGTCATCTAAATATAAAACCAAACAGATTATTTAGATTATTTACAGGCTTTTCAGGAACATTATAAATGCAGGCACCACTTAATTGCAGTTGGAGGCTATTAAGTAAAAGCCTTTTTTGCTAGTGTATCATCTACCATTCCCCTGAGCAGATCATTCTATAAGTAAATAGAATTCAAAGTCAAGCTGCTTTTCTCAGGATTCATACGTGTTTAAATCTTACGGTTAGAATTAGAAAAATTAGGGGGTTTATTATTATTATTAGGTTTTAATGGATAAAAAGGCCAAACAAGCTGTGTTATACTTCAAAAGGTAAGTTCTCATGTAATTATTTTCAGAAGAATCAATAAATAGTTCTTGAAAATGCTGATCCCAAACATGGGAGATGTAGACAAGTGACTGAAAATGCAAAGAACAACATCTACCCTCAATATGCATTTCTCTTTCTGTTTCTGACTTTACTGTAATAAGCACATCAGAACCTGACAAGGACTTGGTGTTTCTGTATAGTTATTTTTGTTAAAAGTGAAATTCCTTCCCAATTTAACATTGATTTACATTTTGGTTTTTTTCAGCATCTAAAATACTTGTTAAAATAAGTTTTGAGCAAAAGAGGGTATCGATTTCTGGTCCTTTTCAAAACTCTGAGACATTGCAAACGAGCATGTGTTCAGGCATCAGCACGGCAGCTCTGTTACATACCATTACCTACAAGGTACTATTTCCACCACAAATAAATTGGGAAATGCTACAGCCAAAACTCTGCCTGTGCTGATTTAGGGAGACAGGATACCATCAAGAGGTTCTTCAAAGCCTGTGATAACATACGTGGGGTTGAGCCCGCGGCTCCAGGTAATGCAGGGCCAGTCTCGCACCCCGGGATGCCGGTGCCCTGCCTCGCACGCCGAAGAAGGCGCGGAGGGGACCCATGGGCCGGGACACGCTCCTCGCCTCGCAGCCTGCCCCGTCCAACGCTGCTGGTCACTGGCGGCGGCATTCCTGCAGCTGGGGAGCTTCCCAGTTCCCTAACTCGGCCTGCAGCCACGGGCCAGGCGGCCAGACCACAGCTGGGAAGCATGGCTCCAGCCAGCACACCAGCCGGGCAGGAAAACCAGGCTGCAGGAGCTGGTGGGCAGGGCTGTGCCCGCAGCAGGAGGCTCGCAGCTCAGACACAGGCGACAGCCCCTGCTAACCTTGGTTAGGGCAAGCCCCTAAATGTCGTCTTACAGGAATAAGCATACAAGAGTTCCAAAGTTTCTCATCAAGTCAGAGAATATTTGCTTTTACATATGGCCACTGGGCTGTTAATAATTGAGAAAACGAAGATACTGATACGTCCAATCTTAACTTCTAACCAACAGCTGTTTTCCCTTTTACTCAACTGTTAAGAAAACGTCAGGTGTCAGAGGATATTTCTGCATGTGCATTTGATAGAACTAATGAACGTGCCAGTTTCTATGTCTCATTTGTTGGAAAGGAAGAGAGATTTCAAAACAGATTTCAGAATAAACCATCAAATTACAAGAGTCAGCATGAAACTCTAAGGATAAGGAGGTACCAGACGGGGTTGTTAGTCCTCTTTAAAATTAGGGTAAATTTCAAACGGCGGCATTTGTTTAAATCCATTTATAGCTTTTTTTTCCCCTCTCTTCTGCTTCCACTGTTGGAGACAATCTGCCTAAGTGCCGTTCCCGTTGCTCACAGACAGCACATTACCCACCTTGCACACAGGACACTCTCCAGAGAACGTACGTGAGACTGAATCTTGGGCATTTCAGTCTATAAATAACGAGACAACAAAACCAGAAGCTGCAGTCCTAAATTACCAAGGACTATAATCCTGGGAGCATTTGTTTCCTAGCTACCCTCAGAATCTTTGAGCACACACCTCTCTAGATAGTAATTATGTACTAAGGGAGGGCGTACTGGCTCCGTGATTAACACCGCCTGCCTTTAACCTTTGATTGCTGAATTGTACGGAACTTCTAAAAACTGAGCGCAAGGCAAGAAGACAGAGCCGCAGGTTCAGCTTAGCTCTGTTTCCAGCAGAACGGCAGGGGGACACTATGGAAAAGGCATAAAAAGCGAAGTTAGTGCCCAGCGGATAGCGAGGGGCAGCTCTAGGATACAATGGCCGTACGTGCTCCCAGCACCGACTGAAACCAGCACCGCTCCCGGAATCCCGGACCAGCACTCCACGGCACTCAGCGCCCAACTGCGCCCCAAAATTCCGGCAAAGAGGCAGCCACCGGGAGTGGCCGCAGCCACCCCCTGCCCTTCAGGGGAATGCGGGGACCGGGGGCCGCCGAACCCCTCCCCGATCCCCGCAGCCCCCGAGAGCTGCCCCAACCCCAGCACTTACAGCGGACAGTGTGGAAGGCGCAGCGCGGCTGCTTCTCGAAGCTCTCCCCCAGCTTTAGCACCCGCGCCTTGGGGTCGTAGAGCGACGGGACCGCTCCGTTCATCGCGGCAGCGCCTCACACCATGGCGGGCCCTGGGGCCGCCGCCGCCGCCCGCACCGAGCATCCCTCACGCCGCCCGGGCCGGCGGGACCCGCCCACGCAGGCTCCGATAGGCCGTGATGGGCAGAGCCCCGCCTCCCCCGAGCTGGATTGGTCAGTGAGCGCGTCCCTCTGTAGATTTCCACCAGTGGGGTGTCGGAGGCGCCGGCTCGCACGCGGATATGCAAATGCACCCTCCTCCCGCAGGGGAGAGCGCTGGTTGGCGGAGAGAGGCCGCGACCACACAGCTGTGAGGGGAGGGGGGCGTGGGGGAACCGTCGCGTTGGAGACGGCGGGATCGGCGTTCCAATCCCCCCTCCCTCCCCCCGCAGTCCGGGAGCCCCCGCGCGGCGGTGAGAGGGGCCAGGGGTGCGTGTGGGGCTCCTCAGAGCGCCCCGAGGTTGCCCCGCGGCCTGGGGGCTTCGCGGCACCGGCGCCGCCGCTCCCGGGGACAGTAGGGGCACCGGGGTGACGCCGGTGGGAGAGGGCACCGCTCCCTCTGCCCTTTCCCCGGCCCTGGGTGAGGTGAGGCCGCTCCTGCTGCCCGCCCCGTGGGGCCGTGCTCAGGCTGCCCGGCCGGAGGTGCGCCCTGCCGTCTGCCCGCGGCCTCGGGAGGGAGCGCGAGTGGGGCTTCCTCCATGTTTGTTTCCTTTCTCAGGGGGAGTCCTGCGGCCCGAGGCTTCCAGCTGGTGGTGCAGGAGCTCGGATGAAGTAGTGGCGTGAGGACCCCGCGCCTTAACATAAAAAGGAAAGAGGCTGGAATCGATGGTGGTGTGCGCTTCGGGCTGTTCCCTATGGCAGCCACGGATCCCCAGGTCCTGGCCTTGGCTGCTCAGATCACTGAGAGCAGAGAACAGGACATCCCTCTGCTGCTGCTGAAGTTAAAGGGTAATTAATGCCGTTCCTAAAATAAAATTATGAGTTGGTGAACTATGGTCAGTCCTCCCGTCTGCCTCCTTAACTACAGAAGGTTTTTCTGAAACTCTGTGAGGAAGGTTGATGCGGCAGCTTTTCCTGAGAGTGGCGTTTGACTCGGCGAAAATAAGGAGGAGGAGCTGAGGAGCAAATGGACAGAATTTTTTTCTGCCTTTCAGCTGTCACCCTGATAATGTGGGCCCTTTCCCTGCTGATACAGGCAAGGATCTTACACTTGGTCAAATAATTTCTCCGAGTGCTCTTTGGGCAGAGAGCCAGGGTGGTTGTCAGTATTTAGTTTTTAAATCTTAACATAGAAACAAGATCATGAGTTCCTGTGTGACTTCCCTGTCTTTCCTTCTGCTATACAGCCACTGCTCGTAGGAAAAGTTGAAACAAGTCAGGTCCTGTTCTAAATTGGGATGTAATTATAAGGAAGCTATATGTTTCCCAGTGGTTGTGGTTTTATCTAGCCTAGGAAATTCATACAAATGGTTCATATCCCAGGTAATGTATGTTTTGCTACTAAATATGTAGAGAGAAAATGGAAACCTAAGTTTAGCTATCCTTCCCAATTGTCATATAATCTTACAAATGAGATGTAGCTGTAGCAGCAGAAATTGCTGACAAATTTGGGGAATTCTAAAACTGGCAAACCAAAACCACTACAATATTTAATGCTGTTTTTAGCACTTTTACAATTACTTTAATCCTGAGTCTTGGCTCTGTGTACATATACTCTTCTTACATTTTAGGAAAAGAAAAAAAAACTTGCATGTCAGAATCTTATGTTCCTCTTTGTCTCTCTCCTGCTTTCTTCCCACAGGAATTTTAAGTAGTCCTTCCTTAGGATGTGAAGAATCAAATAAAATTAAGCAAGATATATACGATTATGGTCTTACTCAGTACTGCTTGCTGGTCCTTAAGCAAGACCACTCTCAGCTGCATGGAGCCTGGGCCACTGCTGCCCAGCTAGCAGAGATACTAAGGTAAAAAAAAAAAAAGCTAAGAAGTTTTCTTCCAGTTTTCTTTCTGTCCTTTCATCTTGCTCTTTTTCTTTTCAAGCTGTAATACATTGGCTTCCATCCAGAACAAGGCTTGTTGTTCAGGAAAGGCCAGGGTTAAAGTGCAGGGAAGCAGTCAAGAGCAGAGGGGTCAGGCATAGCCTAATTGGTCTTGTTTAATTCATTTGCATTGTGTTTCATTGAGCTGGGGGAGCTATATGGTGGGAACAGGATTTGTGTTGCCTTTATGTTTTTTTGTGGACTCACCAGAGCAACAGTCCTTACCCAGTAATTATATAATTTTGAATTGTAGTTATTTAAAAATTGTTATTTTGTTTGCGTAGATTTCATCTTGCAAAGATCTTCAGCCTGATTGACTCACTGCTTGACTTGACTGTATTTAAATATTTATTTAATATATCCATTTGAAGTATCTATTTGCATTTTTAAATATAATAGATTACACAATTCATGCAGACTAGATAACCTGATGTAGTGATATTGTGCGAATGCCATTGTAAATTAGAAAACTTTAAACTCAAACCCCCAGTGATCCAATCTCAATTTTAAATGTCAGGAAAAATAATACACTTTAAATTTTCCTCAAGTTGTACTTAGTTTTGGCTTAAGTGGGGAGTAAAATTCTAAGGCATGAAGTAATTATGTGACCATCTCTTATTTATGCCATATCTGCAGTATGAATTTTTAATGCAAGGAATTTCAGTAAGGGATGCAAGAGTTATCACTCGAGGAGTGTGATACTTAAATCATCCCCTATAAGCTGTTTCAGTTGCAGAGAATATTGAAATTTATTTTAGCTCTAAAAATGTCCTTTTGTAGCTAGATGAATCTCAGCTTCATGCCTAGAATTTGTTTTCCATGGGCTTTGGTAGACAGCTTTATCTGTGTGCATTCCCAAAAAGTTAATATAGCCTAGATAAGATATCAGAAAGCAAAATTCATTAAAAGTCAGGGAGATTCTTTTGTTGCACTGGTATCAGTGCCGAGTGCAGAACTGAAACAACTTAGCAGTTGTAAAACATGCAGTTTCTTGTAAAAAATCTTCCAGAAACAACCGACGTGTTGCGGTGAGTAAAATAAGAGAGCTGAGATCTGAGGAACTGATTTCTAGCCCACATGCCTTCCTCAGTTTGAGAAATGTTGTAGACAGGCTTGCTGAAGGTTTTGTGGTATATTTTTTATACATATTTTTACTGCCTAATGTGCACCCCTTCATCGTCGGGGTTCCTTTATCAGTTTTTTTTCTACCTTTCTATTTTGCCTTTTTTTCTTCTTCTTCATGACCATCAGAGCCCTTCCCTAGAATATGGAACAAGCCTGAACAGATTCTATGAAGCTAAAGGAGAAAGTGTCTTGGATATGTTTTTAACTGAGAAATGCCATAATAAGTAGTAATATGGTCTCCAACCTGCGAGTGGTTGCTCTTCCTTGGAGGCAGCCACCTTGGAGCCAGTCACAGCAGTGAGCTGTTGTTCAGGGGGGATTGTCCCATGCCACTGAAGCATTTCTCTGATGACGTGACATTCATTCAAAGTTGTTCAAACAGGCCTTTGACTATTCAGGTTGATTTTTTCCCTTTTTTTTTTTTTTTTTTAACTTCATTTAAGTCGTTGTTGTGTAGGACTAGAGGTGAAAGAAGATCCTGAGGAATTTTACAAGAAGTTTCTTCCTTCAGCTATAGACAGCCTGCTGGTTTTGGGAAAGCGCTTGCAAGCACGATTTATCCGAGCAATCAAGGTATTAAAGTTTCATAGTTAAAAGAGCAGAAAACGCCTGCAAACTTTCCGAGGTCACATATTGGATAAGTGGGATATTATTCTGAGGACATGGTATTATGAAAATTTATTGTCCAGAAATTGCAGTAGTTTTCCTATGCCTCCTGAAATCTCATTGTGCAGCATTTGCTCCGTGACTTGTGCAAAGCCACTCTGTTACCATAGGCCTGTTTAGATAGTTTGGCTACTACTTTTCACAAGTTTTAAAGGTAGAGGGAAGGAGTGCATTTATAGGAAGAATTGAAGAATTAGAGCAGTAGAAGAGGAAAACAAAAGCCCTGCAAAAGACAGCATCCCAGTTAACTTTGCATATCGTTAGTTCAGCCTTTGTAATGACTTAGTTCTCACTAATTTTATTCAGCTTTACAAAAAATTGTTTAGGGAGTCTTAAGATTTTAAATCAGATTTGTTGAAGTTTGTTTTCAAACTTCAATTCAATTTCTGCTGCATAATTGGGAAAAAAATTCCAAGAATGCTCACTGCTTCTGAACTTGCACATGGAGAATGCCAAAGGCAGACTTCATGAATTTATGGATTCAAGCACTCTTCTCACATTTTCATGCTTTTTTGCAGTGAAGAAGCGTTTTGCTCAGCGAGGTTCCCTCATGCTTCTGGAATATTCTGAGTTCTAGAATCAGAAGGAAAAATACGCCCAACAAACAAAAACCCATGAGTAATTTAAATTACCATCTTCATGGATTCTGACAGTTTCTTTTAATATCCCCATTTCTCCACAGTATCTCATTTCTTGGCTCACTGCCTTCTTGTGCTTAGCCAAAGTTTTCCTACAAAGTATTGTGATAGACTCCACATACAATAAATTCTCAGAAAGCATCAGTGCAATAACACAGTTTCTGTTAGTCCAGTACTTGAGAGGTGCATTTAGTGCTTAAGAAGGAAGCTTCCTAAATGACATCCCAGGAGACTCTTATCCACAATATATAATTTCCCCCATACTTTCTTATTATGTCTCAGCCTACATGCTACTTGAGTCATGCTTGTGGGCAAAGATTTCTTTTGAATGCAAATGCAGTCTACATTATAATTAGTACTTTGGCTTTTAAACTTCATGGTCTCAGAGGTGACTGGGCACCCAGACTTGATGCTTGCTCAGTGGAATTTTGGAAATCCCACTCTACAAGTAGAGATTTGAAGTTCATTCTGCTCTCTTTTGCTTTTTGTAGAAGTTTTTGAAGTCAAGGGGAGTAGTGAAATAGCTTTCAGAAACTGACACGTTGCCTAAACACAGAACAGATAATACTACAGCCTAACATATTAGTGTTATTTTGTATCTCTCCTTGTCAGTCTAACAAATATAAAGTTAAACCTTGACTGAGAGCTGGGGCTTCAGCAGGGATCTAGGAATAAGCTTCCCAGGGTTTCATTTGTGGAGGCTCAAGTAATGTGGATGTGTGACTATGTGCTTTGTAACAACGTTTGTCAGCAGTGTGGTACTGTCAAAAACCCTTTTGCTGTTCCACACACCAAGATTTCAGATTTCCAGTAGTCTGTGGCTCACACTTGGAATACAGACTGGAATGTGCATCTGTATGTGCATTCACATGTTAAAACCTGAATTCCTACTGGTCATAGGAGAGCACTGGAGCACCCCTGTAGTGAAGAAAGGCAGAGGGAGATGGGGTGTTCAGCGTGAAAAAGAGAAGTCTCTGAGGAGAACTTATATCACCTCCCAGTACCTAAACGGGCTATAAGAAAAATGGAGAGGGACTTTTTACAAGGGCATGTAGTGACAGGATAAGGGATGATGGCTTTACATTGAAAGAGGAAGGTTTAAATTAGGTATTGGGAAGAAATTCTGTGCTGTCACGGTGGTAAAATACTGGGACAGGCTGCCTAGAGAAGCTGTGGATGCTCCATCTGTGGAAGCATTCAAGGCCAGGCTCCATGAAGCTCTGAGAAATCTGGTTTACTGGAAGGTGTCCCAGCCCATGGCAGTGGGGCTGGAACAAGATGGACTTTAGGTCCTTTCTGACCCTACCATTCTATGATTGATTCTGTGTTCTTTTTCCAGTCCAGTGCTATCACAGGCAAGCACATGATGTGGTCTGTTTGGCAAACAGATCAAATTTCAGCTTTATAGTGGTTTGGTGTTTGCTCCCAGACCTCCAACTAGGAGGTGCTTCTGAAGCTTCACCATACCAGTTATCAGGAACCTTTTTCATTTTGACTGTGTCCTTGGCCACTTTGTACTTTTTTTTATTTCCCCCTTGTGGTGGGTTCTTAATGCTTATTACTTCTTTAAAGTAATATATTTCCCACTTAGTGCATTAAATCTGTGGTGCATATTTGCTAAGCTATTATTTGTCCTATCCCTCCAATGCTATCAAATATTTTTAAGGAGTAAACAAGATTTCTCTCTCCTTGTTGTGATTTTTTTTCCCCAAATGGATGCTTTTATTTTTTTAGTATGTTCAGATCTTCTTGATTGATTTGGAAATTCGGTGGAGTTTGGTCGCCACATTCCTGAGGCATACAAACCTTCCCATGACATCAAGATAAAGTCCCTAGTGAAGATATATACACGTTTTTACCTACTTCTCTTCTGTTTAGGTTAAAGAAAAACAAGACTTTTTACACTGGTTCCAAATAGTAACTGATGCCATCTGCTGGCTGTTCGGTGGGCATGTCCAACTAGCAGCATGTGGTAAGGGAAATGTCAACCCACAGAACACCTGAACATTTATTTAGGGCAACTACAAGTATCAAAATTCACTCTTAAGCTAATCTCCACCTAGTCTTCTAAATTGGACTAGATGGTAAATCAGTCTCTTTAAGTAGTCAGCTCAAAAGCAATATCTAAAATGGTAAATATCCACTAAAGGGAAATACTCAAGAGTTCCCCTTCTAGTCTTTCAGAGATAAATATTTAAAGTGTCATCCTGTAATTTCTCTTTGTAAGTCTATACCTTTTGAAAATCAGGGTTTTTTTTTTCCAATAAGAGACAATTGATCTTTTTCTGTGTATGATTAAAGTATGCAGAAATTTGACCAGAGTATGTTGCTAGCCCTGACGAGTAGATAGAATTGAAGAGATTTCTGAAGTTTTTGCCATGACAGGAAACTTTACAAATATCAACAAGCTTACTATATATTTCTGACCAAAATAAGCTTTCATTTAAACTGATGTTGATCACACTGATTCTGAAAAGCAGAATTTGGTTTTGTTTTAGTATTGGACAAAAACTTAAGGATCATAAGATGTGTAACTAAAAACACAGATGGTCAGAAAAATTACTGAATATGTAGCCAGTGATACACTGAGATTAAAAAAGATGGTGCTTTAATTACATCAGTGGACTTGCATTAAATAATCTGGAGTAACAAACTGTCAAGATTGAGGTCCTTTAACTTTTTTGTATATTGTTGCTCCAGTGTTAATTCCACTGTTGTTGTAAGAACAGGGTACTATTGTAACATAAAGGGGTTTAAAGCTTTCATTCCCTTGCAACATCAGTGCCTAAGGGATGTCCAAAGGCAGAAAAAACAGGATTCAGCATGTTTTTTGGAGGTTGAAGTAGTTATCTTAGTAAGTTTCAGTGTAAGTATTATAAATGTGGGAGCTTGTTCCAGAAACAGTGTCTGGTTTTACTTGCTATGAGTTTATTTGGTTTATGGTATTTTCAAGTCTGGTTCTGATTGCATGTTTGCTTGTTTTTGGTTTTCTTTGCAGTACTACAAAATGATCGCTTCCTGCAGTTGTTAATAACAGATGATGTTGAAACAGCAATTATAATGATGTCTGTGTTACACAATATTTTGAAGATCAATAGGTTGGTTGTTTTCATATCATTATTTTTCTTAATAATAAATAGAAAAAGGTAGTTCATTACTGCTTGGTAAAATAAAATCTTTTCATATGCAAGCATTGTTGTGTGTTATTGTTTGGGGTTTTTTTCCCCTAGTCTTTATAGTAGAAATTGAAAACATTAAAAAGCTGGGGTTTTAAACTTCTTAAATTGAGGGAGTGGTAATTGGTTGATTGAAATGGTAGTACTGTCTGGATCACATTCCTGATCCAGCTAGCTGGGCATCTTGGCTTGCTGTATATAGCCTGATGTAGCTAAAAATAAGTCACTGTTAAAAAGCTCATGTTTATCAATTAACATTTCTGTTCTGTCCCATTCCCCTTTTTTTTTCTTTATTCTTTTTAAAGTTCTGTCTTGCTTCAAGTTGAAGAAGAGACCCTTCACTCTGTTTTGGATGAACTTGTTTATAAGCTTTCCTCTACCACCAATCCTGCTGTAGGAAGTGCTGCCACAAAACTGCTGTTGTTAGTGGCAAAATCTTGCAAACAGCTTGTGCAGTTATTCACAGCTCGCTACAAAGGTTTGTAAACATGCAACGGACCAATCACTGAGCCTCCTCTTACATTCCCTGTGAAAAAAAAAAGACAGAGGTTTCCCATTGTGGTTCAGTAACTCTCCGGTACAGGTGGAAACTGCAGTGCCATGTTGCTTTCTGGTTGTTTTTCCTTCTATTTTTTTTTCTTTCTATTCATTTTCAGTTTAAGATACTGCACCTCTTTCTGTTTCCTAGTTTTATTTTCTTCTGTGTACTTCTGCATGGACTCTGCATGTGGTTGCCATGTTGTGGTTGTCTTTTAAAGCTGTTGATTGTCACTTCCAACCTGATGGGCTTTTGCTTCTTTTTGTTTCCCTGTGCAGGTTGGTTATTGAGGGATCTACTGGCAGGGTGCCTGTACTGCCACAGTCAGAGAGCTCTGTGTCACATCTGCCACAGTGCTAAGGCTCACTAATCCAGAGCATGAAAGTTTTACTTAGAGTGACCTGCTGACCTTGGCAGGGCCCCATTTTTTGCACTTGTGCTGACTACTTATTATACAGTACCAGCCAGATAAATTTCTGGACCAGATGAACAGCTTTGCCACTCTTTTGCCTACAGAACTGAGAGGAGGGATTCATTGTATTATGGAATTAAGTATAGTATGCCTAAGGCTGGTATCACATTGTGGATTCTTGGGAAGCTGCCGTGATGGTCTGGTCATCCCAGCTGTAGAATGCTGGCTTGTCTGAAGAGGTGCAGATCTCCATCAAAGGATGCTTTATTTTGCTCTAGAATCACAGTGTGCCTCAGTCATTTAGAAACTCTTCATCTCTCTCCTGTACATGTTTCTTCTTTCCACTAAGAAAAGAAAAAAAATTGCTTTTTTTCTCTACTTTTTTCTTTTTTGAAGTTAGAATCCTTCTATTAGTTTTAACGCAGGCTTTGGAATCCTTTAGACTTTGAGGAACGAAAGCAACAAAGAAAGCATTACAGCATTTCCACCATCTGGCCACCTCACTGAAGTCCCTTGGCTTCACAGTGGCTCAGAGCTGTTGGCAGTGTGAGGTGCTTTGGTGTGAGCTTTGCCAGTGAAGGCAGCCTGCTGGAGGTGAGGGCATCTCCAAGACCAGCACAGTCCCTACATCAGGTTTCCTGGAGGGCCTGGCCTTTTGTCCTGCATGGGTTGACACATCTGTGAGGCACATTGGAGGCACACCCTGTCAGTAGCCAAAAGGTGCCATATGGCTGTGTAGTCTGTACAGAGACGGGCAAGTGGTTGTGTCAGACCCACAGCACTTCTGTGAGAGAGCTCTCTTGTGTAGCCTGGCTCCCTGCTTTTGCAGGGCTCAGGCAGCCTTGGGGCACTCACTGACTCCATTTAGAGTCCTGCCTGTCTCTCTCCTGAAGTGTTTAACTGTCACTGCTTTTCTAAAATGGTGCATGTGGTGCCACAGAGGTGCTCTTGATCCTTTAAGTACATGTGAGTGTTGTGTTGGAGTTGCTCAGTGTATGAATATGTTTATGGACAATGATTTGAAGATGGAAAAGTTGAATCTGCAGTTCTTCAGGAGGCAAACACGCCCATACTTCCTGCCCTCCTTCCTCTTCCCTCCAGCTCCCTGCAGAGCTCTTAGGCTCTGGGATTTGTCTGATAGAAGCATTTTAGCACACGTTACTGTCTACTTGCATAGGGAGTGTGTGTGTGTTGTAGGGGGAGAATAAGGGTGCTTTTTAGCTACTGCAAACCCAAAAAGCTCTTTTGTCTCATGGGTTGGATGCACATGCACTCACAGTTAAATGATGCTGTGCAGATAAGACATCAAACAATTCCAGTTGGAAAAAAATACATTTTATTAAGAAAAATATTAAAAGAGTTAACAACACCCAGCACTTGTGTGGTGCTTTGAATTCTTTTTAACCTTACACCTTACAATGACTTACTGATAAGACACTGGAAGTACATTGGTAATTTGACTGTCAGTGATATAAACACAATACTGACTTGGACATACAAAATCACTGGATAATACTTCTCTGTGACAGATGGAGCACCAGATATTCTTTGATAAAATTGTGCATTGACACTCAAATATGGCTGATGGTCTTCGGCTCTCACGCTTCTTTGCACAGAGAATCAGATTTGATTTGTTGATTCGCAGTTTATTACTTTGAAAGCCTGAAAAGAAAAATTCATGTTAGTGAATTAGCTTCTTCTCTTTCTCTTAGGACTAAAAAGGCTTTTAAGTAAACAGTGGATAGGCAAAGGATTTGACAGAGAGGTCAATCAACTCTTGGACATGCTGTATTTGGAACAATCCAGTGGAAAAGGAGAAATGCAGGTGATTAATGTGACTTTCAGATGTGAAATCCTATTTAGATATTAAATCCTATTTACATGTGATTTGTGTATGTTTAGAATGGATTTACTATATCACGTTGTAGACACTTTTCAAAACCTGTGTTATTATTTCACTATGTTAATTAATTTTAATTGCCTTTTTGAATTTATATTATTGTGTTTTTTTAAAAAACATCAAGAAATTGCTCAGTCTTTAAAATATGGGACTGTGTCTCAAGAGATTGGCTTTCTGTGCAGATTCACCATAGATTTGAATATAACCATAGAGGGAAAATAATTTTTTTTTTTTTTGCTAACTATCAAAATAACTGCACCTGCTTTTCTCACATCAGTGTTACAAATTTAGATCTCTGAATTCTAGGCAGCATTTACATAGAACTAAGTCATATACACAAAATGTGCAGTAAGAGCACCACCTGGACTGTGTTCCCAATAAAAGAAATAATGTGTGTTTCATGAGCATCTTAAAATAATTTTACATGCAGATTTCTCAGAAACAATACTTCAATAAAAATCAGTTATGTTTGCAGAGACCTGCTTTCATCTTCAGCAGAGCAGGATGTTTTGTGGTTTGGTTGGTTTGTGGGTTTTTTTAAAAATCCATTTAAGAATAGTTTTTTTTTCATGTTTGCATTTCAGTGACTTCTGATCATACTGCAAATGTAACATTTTTCCTGTTGCTCTTTCTCCAAACTTGTCTTTCTGTCCTCTCTAGTTAGGTATTTTGATTGGATTTGAAATATCAAGTGCTTCAGGTGTTTTAAATACANGTAGATTCATTTGTTTACCACAGAGAGCATCAATACAGGTGATCAGATTAACTGCTTTTGGGGCAAGTATGGAGTTCATGATAATAACTGTCTTGTAAGACCTTAAATTCTCCGATTTGATGCATTTGAAAACCGATAGGGTTTGGCCAAATGTATAGATTGTCCAATTATGAAAGCAGTAATAAAGTGTTTTTATATGCATAGAAAATATTCCACCAACTGTTTTATTAATTTCAGAAGCAGCATCAAGCAGCTTGTATAATCCAGGCAGCGTGGCGGGGATTTCAGACAAGGAAAAGGCTGAAAAAGCTACCCCAAGCAGTGATCACTTTACAGAGAAGCTTCAGGTAAACAGTATGACTTTGTGAAAAACAGTAAAGAATAGGATCTTATATGAGGGTTTGGGTTGAGCTGGGTTTTCTCAAGTCCCAAAGGACGAGGAAAAATTCAGGTCATCTAATTCAGTGTCCTATTTGAAGTAGGCCCCACCTCAAAATGGGATCTGGATGCTCAGATCCAGTTTTAGAAGTCTCCAAGGATGGAGATCCTACCATCTCACTTGATCCCTTTCCTTGTGCTGGATGATTTGCCTTGTGAAGAATTCTTCTATTGCAGGTAGTGGGAATTTCCTCTTTATCACTGCCTCTTGTCCTTTTTCTGAACACCCCGATGAGTCTGGCTGTGTCTGCTCTATAACACTTCTTTAGGTAGTGAGAGTCAGATTTGCCTCCCTTTAGGCTAAACACACCTTGCCTGTCCTTATATATCCTACATCCCATGACCCTAATTGTCTCTGTTTGGACAGTCTCTATCCCTCCCATTTGTCAGCACTGCTCTTCCATTGGGGTCCCAGTAGAGTGTGACCAATGCTCCAGGTGTGCCAAGTAAAGCCAAATAATCTTCCCACTAATTTGTAGCCTTTGTTCCTGCAAGGGCTAGCCCCTGGCTTGTGTCCAGCCTGTCCCCTCTTTTCATTGGAGTTGCTGTCCCGGTAATTGGTGCCCAGCCTGTGCTGGTTCATGAGGTTGTTTAGTACCAGCTGTAGAATTTCCCATTTGAACTTGTGGTTTTCATTGAACCACTTTCTGTGTTGGTGGAGGTTTCTGTGTGTCAGCCCTGCCCTGCATGGGAGACTGTGATGACAGCCTTGGTAAAGTCAAGGAAAATGACATCCACTGCTTTCCCCTCATCCCCAGAGCCAGTCATCACAGAATGCAATCAAGCTGGTCAACTGTGATTTGCCTGTGATAAATCTGGCTATTCCCATTCACCTTCCTGTCCTTCCTAGATATAGCTTCCCTGAGAATTTGTTCCCATGTCCCAGGCCCTAAGTTTAGGCTGCCCAAGTGTCTCTTCATCTTGAAGATGCCTTTTTCCAGTCAGCTGTTATTTCTCAAACATAAAGGTAATGTAATGCCAATGTGAGCCTTTTCACTACAGATTTTTTTTTAGCAGAAACATCCAAACAATGTGCTTTTTTAGCAGTACTGCCACTTCTGGTGCCAAAAGCTTCAACTGTCCCTTTCCCAGCTGCCAGACTTCTCAGGGAAAAAAACTTCCTTCTGTGGTGCTTTCACGTTTTCTGTAAAAATCTGTGGCATATGGAAAACCAAAAGTGTGGCATGGGATTGCACTAAATAGCACTAGAAGATGATGTGCTGGTGGTAGGACAGATGACTGGTTAACAGTTAACTTGACACAAAATTGCTCTGTAAATTACATTGGAGCTATCCTGGAGCGCCTACATGCCAGAGTGCTGCAGAAACCAAGGCCCATAGTGCTTGCTCAGTGTTCTTGTTCTTCATTAATTTTTAAATTTTTGGCTCTCAGAAGCAGAGTTACTTCAGTGACCTAGAAATAGTATCCTCTGCCTTGGAGCAGCAGAGAAGAAGGAAGCTATGTAAATAATGCTTGTCTCACTTGAATTAGATTGCAGCAGTAATGTTAGCATGTGTTAGGCTAACTGTTTTAAGAAATTTAGTTTGATTTAACATAGGTTAAGGGATAAAAATCAAGTGCAGACTCCACAGCAAGTTTTTCCAAACTGTTTTTGCACATTGATCATTACTGTGTCAAAAGTAGATCTTATAAATCACTGTCAAATCACATTGCTTTGTGACCAAAGTAATACAAAGCAAACAACTATGCTTTATTGTCTAGACTGGCCTTAAGAGGATATTGGACTATCTAAGGTGTAATTCTTAAATTCTGAAAGATTTGCAGGGGCAAGCAGTGTGTCTGTTGAGGGCCACTGGTCACTGCACTTTTGTGATGCAGTCAGACATCCTTGTCACTCCTTTTTACTCCACCATACACTTGAAGCCAATATTCCTTCTCTCATAAGGCACCTTGCAAGCCTGCAAGCCAAATTTATAGACCAGAAAATTTGCATGATGGGCTAAGACATAACATGGAAAAGCAGCAGGGAAAGGGTGGTGAGACTATCAACAATCACCAAGCTGCTTGACTCCCTTGTGTCATATTATCAATATTCTAAGCATTAGTGTGTGCCTTTTAAGTAGCTCTCGAGCCATTTAAATGGACTTTTGAAAGTGTTTGTTTAATATTGAGAGGAATGGAAACTTTTAAATATTCTTACAGTTGTGTGTGTTCATGGTTCACTCAGTCCCAGTGTACTGAGCAAATACAGTAACTGTACAGTGCCAGTGTTGGTTTTCTTCTGTCTACATCAAAACATTACACTGAAAAACAGTGTTTGGAGTACTGTAAACATGACTTTAGAAGAGCTTTTAAGAGGACTTTTTAATTTTTAGCAGTCTGGTTCTGGTTATGTTCACAGATTTTATTTTAGATTTATTTTTAAGTGTGGTTAAATAGTGCTGAGATTGAAACACCAAACTTTGCTCACCTGCAGCTGCAGAGGAAGATCTTAAACTCTGCAAGTTATAAAGCTTGGAAACTGTGGTTTCAGAAATATCTCCTCAGTGAATGTTAAAGCCTGTAGTCACTCCTTGAAGCTAGTTCACTATTACATAGCTAATTGTAGGACATTTTAAATGGCAATAATTTTTATTAATAATTAATCAAAAATGAAACCATTTTACATTTCTGAAGAGATGACCAGAGGGAGGCTGCTCTGTGCCATGAACTGCAGAAGGAAGCTTGGATCTTACTCGTGTGTGTTTTACTGTAGTTCAGAGGCAGTTCCCTGTCACAGTGTGGTCTTGTGCAAGCAAATACATCTTATCATAAGGAGAAACAGAGGACGAATGTGTTTTGCAGACTACATAGTATTAAAGAATCATTTAAATACCTGACAGACACTCTTGATTTCAAAGATGTGCATCTGAGAAGTTCATGAAACATTTTTGTAGTTTTCAACCTGGTGAAGCTGATAAAAATTGATGGGCAAAATATTAATAGTTTTATCAAGAAAATGTGATCAAAAGAAAAGTCTTTTTTGATCCTGTGACTTCATTTGCCTTAGAAATATAATATTTGGATTAAAAATTAATTACCTAAATTAAAAAATGTAAAAGTTTACAGCTCTAATTTGCAGAAATGTATGGGTTGAAAACCTTTGGTTTCCTTGAAACCATTCTGATATTATCACATGTATCATGATCTGTCTCTGTAGGTATGTGTGTGGGCACACCTCAAGCCTGCATTACAGTTGTAAAAGGATTATGATCTGTCAGATTGTGGTGGAGGCTTTTTTATCTGTTAAGGTCAGATCTTTAAACCCAAAGCATCTCTTTGACACAACAGCTTCCATCCCAATCTCTCCCAAACCAGCTTTAGAGACTAAAGAGAAGGTATGGTTGGTGGAAAAATTATAGCTCAATTTATACTAGTGATGGGAAACACAAATAGGTCATTAGTACTGTGAGTCTAAAGGTATGTGCCATGCAGCAATAGCAGAATTAGCTGGACATTATATCTAGTCTGTGGACATTCTCCTCCTCTGGCATCCCTTATACCTCTGCTCTGTCCATTGATTGATTTTCTTTCCTAGTGCTTAAAGCACTTCTTTCATTGTCCCCAGAAAAGTGCTAGAGGAGAGCAGAACTCTGGGCTATGGGCCCAGTGAGCGTACTCGGGTCCTGAGTGGGGAAGTGATTTTGCTGCAATAGGAGCAGAGAAGAGGTCCCATTGTTACCTTGTTGTGGGGTAAAGCTGTACCTTTTCAGGTCTTAAGCTGCTAAGGAGGTTGGGTCCACTGGGATGAGAAGGGGCCGTGAAGGGAGGGGGAGCTTTAGCTCACACCTCCCATACTTCACTGAGGCAATGGCCAAGTGGTCTCAGTAATTATTAGTATCAATACATCAGTATATTAAGTATTTTATGTTAGTCTCTATATTGATATGTTGCTGTGTTTTTCATTGATGTACATGTTGTTAGTAGCTTAAACGCCCCAGGGCCAGTTGCAGAGTTTTCAACCATCTCATTTGTGAAACTTCTGCTGCAGGTTTTTCAGTGCACAGCAGTGCAACATCCTAAGATCAAATCTAGAACAGATCAGGAAGAATTTGCAAGAAAATTCTTTCCTAGTGTTCTCTAACAAAGTTGATGGACCAAATGTGTCAGTCTGTATTTCCTGGAGAAAAAAAAAATCCCTCCAAAATTAAGAAGTGAGGCTTGGTAGCCAACATTTTGATCTACTCTTGCAGTCAGTACAAAAATAATGGTATGTATTGTGGGAAGCAGGTGCCATGCATGCTGATGGATGGACTGGAAAAGGTGCATACTGGAGCAGATGGCTAATGTTGCTTTACCTCTTTAGCAGATGATGGAATCAAAATTGTTGTTCCAGTTCATTCTGGCTGTGAATGTCCCACATGAAGCATCATTCCCTTCAGAGTCCTTAGAACTTTATCCTAAATAAAGATTTATACTTTGATTTCATAGAATAGTTCAGAGTTTTTCATGGCTATATAGATAGTGTGGTAATTTGTTAGTTTGCAGAAGACTTCTCATTGCTTGGTGTCATTCTGCAGCCAACAGCTGGCACAGCAGACTACTTTGTAGATTTTCTTTCTCAATGCTGGACCACTTAACACAAAGAAAAAGAGAGCTACTTTAAAGAAATGTACAACTTAAGATAATTGTTAATGTATTTGTGTATTACAGAGCTAGACGGGAACAGGAGCTGCAGCATTTAACAAAACAGAAGGAAGATGAAGCTCTAAAACTGCAAATGCAACTTCAGAGACAGAGGGCCATGAGACTCTTCCATGAACGACAGCTGGCCTTACTGGAAGTTGTCCATGCCAGTATGATTTATATTAAATTATAGCAGAAGATTAAAGTGTCTGGGTGTCCTTAGGAACAATATCCCCAAATCTATTTCCCAATCTTGCATGTCTATTTGCACTGTAGTCTCACTGTCTCTTCTCCTGACCCAGTTATCTGAAAGAGAATGTGCTAATTCCCCCAGGGCTCGGTACCTACTGATCAAGATCTGCTGCCTTCAAAATGGTGCAGGAGAAAGGGAGTGACAATTTTCTTGTGTAACAAAGCTCCATTGCAGCTATGATCTGCAGGACCTGACCCACAGCCAGGAGACCTTGGGGGAAGAGGGGCTTTTAACTGAGAGCACACAAGTTTTTCTGGTACTATATAGTTTGAGGATTAACAACATAAATTGTTAAGAGAACCTAACCCACAGTCTTCTAAGTGTGGATTTTGTTACCTTTGTAGGTCAGGTGAATAAATACATGCAGGAAATGGAGGAGAAATCAGCATTAACTATCCAGAGATTCTGGCGAGGGTATAGAGCAAGAAGAATTTTTCATCAGCAGAAACAATCTCTTAAGGAGTATAAGGCAGCTGTCATAATTCAAAGAGCAGTGAGTATTTATACTTTGTTCTAACAGTAGATAGGGCTGAGTGGATTATTGTGAAGCCTCATAAAACTGTTTATTCTCTTACAGTCAATGTAGCCATAATTTACTAAAAAATTACTCGCGGGTGATAGTTTAGAGCCACAAGTTGCTTTAAAGGGTTAAACCTTATATAGGCTACAAAGCCCAATACAGTCTTGTAACTAAAATATAAAAGCTGCTTCTTTGAAACCCAGGATTGGAATGTCACCGTACTACAGATGAGTCACTAACTTACTGTAAGTGTTGTTACTATTTAGTGTTCACGCTGACCTCTTGTCTTTTCAACATCATGGCTGCATTTAGGCTTTAAGAGATGCAGTACTGAAACACTTTCACTGATTGTTTACAAACAAAGTGGGAAGACAAACTTCCTTTCTGTGATTGTCATATTCTCATATGTTCCTTACAAAGGCTTGTAAATTCTTGGAGAAACGAAGAAAGAGGAGACCGCTCTCTCCTTGGAAAGAACCCAAGGGACTGACTGATGAGCAGAGACTAGCTTTGCAGCAGAAGGTGGATGACTACATCAAATTGCATCCGGTGTGTTTCTTAGTCATTTCATAATTTGCATTAATGATGCAACATAAAATACTGTAGGGATGAAATATATTCAGCTTCATAAATCATGATCAAGATAATCCATTTGAGGTATGTGTGCATTAACCCTGCTTGTTTGACAGCAAGGCACTAGGATATTGGGAATTTTTAACCATTAATCTAATAAAAAGTGTCAAAGCAAACTGTAATTGGAAAATTTATATACATGATGATGGATAATTTTGAAGAGAGTTGCAGAGGAAGCAAAATTATGAAGTTAACAATTACAGCATTTGCATTCCTTGTTTAGGCATTATTCTGCCCCCAGAAGTTTTAAAATAACCAGCTCCTAATGGTAACAAACTTATTTTCCTCCAGGCTGCCCAAATGTCAGAAGAAACGAGTAAAGAATTGCATATGCAGGCTCAGGCAAAGCTGGCACAGTTCCTGGTGAGGAACAGGCTGGATCAGAGAGCAGCACAGCGGAGAGAAGCTTTACTGGCTCAGGTCAACACCGATGTGGAGCTGCTAATGAGTATGTGACTGCTCTGCTCATGGCTTTGATTACCATTTGGATTCAACCAATTTAGAGGGAAAATTAGAGTGAGCAGTGGTAAAGCCTCATTGCAAAACTGAAATATCTTTCTTGCTTTGCCATATGCCTTATCTTGAGATCCAGGCTTTGTTAGAGATTATCCAAGTGCTGCTGTAGGTTAGGGATAAACACCTGTTTTTCAAGGAACATCTTATTCTTCTGCTGAAAGTCTCTCTCTGACATGTTCACAAGAAAAGCAATGGCCCTGTAACAGGCACCAGAATTTCTAAAAAGGGGATCTCACACACTCTAGTCACCCACATTTGTTTTGCTTTGGTTTGTTTTCTTGTGTTGTAAGTAAGCTGCTGGTTAAAACACTCTCACTCCTTCCAGATAAAGCGGGAAATCTTTGAGTTGCAATTTCCGTGTTTTCATTTTCTCTGGCCTGGCTTTAAGTGAAACAGAATTCACTACTGTGCTATCTTAATTCCAGACAAGTGGCTGCATGAAAAAGCAAGAGTAGCAAACTGCAGCCACCAGAGAGCACCCAAGCCGGGCAGAATTCAGCAAATTACTGAATTCCATTATTTAGTCTGTCACGTGCTGTGTCACTGCAGCTCATCACTCCCTGAGCAGGCAAATCAGCAACACACTCTTACACTGTGCTGGGTCCCCCAAGCAGGGAAACCACAAGGCTGCTGCACCAGAGCAGTGGAAACACCAAGCTGATGTCACCCTGCATCAGGAACACTGATCCACAGTAGTGACCATGAGATCCTCTGAGGTTATACTTCCCACAAGAAGTCATTTTGGTAGATGCCACCACTGCACCTGAAAGAAGTAGTCCATCTTTCCCCTTTCTTCTTTCTACCCCATTATGTATTTATTTTTTCAGATTAGCCTTTTTTTGGATTGCCTCTCCAATCAGATTTATGATTTGTCATGTAGTCATAAGATTGCAATGCCAGCATGGGGAAAGGAGTGACCTAGTACAGTGGGAAGTGGGAGGGTAGTGTTCCCTTTTTTTTTTAATACTCATAAAATCCCAAACAAAATACAGAAAACTCTTCTCCTTGTTCTTGCAGATGCTCCAGGTTTAGCAGAGACCACAGAAAAAGATTTTGGTGCCTTTATGAGTCGATCAATCCCTGTAGCTACCAAGGCAAGACAAACCCACAACACTATGCTAAAATACACCCGTTGGCCATGGTGGAAAAAGCTTGGAGATGAGTTTATGGAGGATGATGTAATTCCTGACGATGCTATAAACACAGAACTGGAAACTGTCTTTATTGGAGGAAGGAAATCCTTTTAGGTAACAAGCAGAAGAATTTCGTATTCAACCAGACTCATATCTAGCACTATGCACTCACGTGTGTATGTTTTTAAGGAAGGAAAACATTTGAAAAAGACCAAGGCCTTATTTTAGTGCATTTTACTTAGTAAGAACCCCTTCCTGTACATCAAGAGTTGGATCCTATTGACTGTGCTGTTGCAAATAGGATTTAAATACTGTAATTGCAAATGAAGTTATTTTGTAATTTGTATCACTTTAAAATTTAAGTTCATAACGTTTGGCTTTTTGGTTCTTATTCATACTGGGATGCATAAAGAATCTGGCCATTGTAAAATCCTGGGATTTTATAGCAAAACATTTTATCAGGTGATGTGCTTTGAAATAAAGATGTGTCCTGAACAAACCAAGACACCGATAGGAAATCATGCAATCATGAGGAAGGCTGGGTGCTTTCTCTGTATTCCTCCCAGACTACCTGTCCTTGCTTCCACCCTCTGTAGGTTTCCTTTTGTTTGAGTTTGTCCAGGAGCTCTTTGTTCGTCCACGAAGGCTTTCTGATGTTTTTGCCTGACTTTATTTTTGTTAGGATGCATTGCTTCTGAGCTTGGAGAAGGTGATTCTTGAATATTAATCAGCTTTCTTGGGCCCTCCAGGGCTTTATCCCAGGGTACTCCACCAAGCAGGTCCCTGAAGAAGCCAGTCTGCTCTCCTGAAGTCCAGGGTAGTGAGCTTGCTCTGCACCCTCCTTGCCACCCCTGAACTCCACCATTCCAAGGTTACTGCAGCCAAGGCTGCCCTTGGGCTTCACATTCCCCACCATCCCCTCCTTGTGGATGAGGACAAGGTCCAGCATTGCACCTTCTCCTTGTTGGTTCCTTGTCTTGGAAAAGGAAATGATCAGCAGTGCATTCTGGGAACCTCCTGGATTGCCTGTCCCCTCTGTGTTGTCCCTCTAAGAGGTATTGGGGTGGTTGAAGTCCCCCATGAGGACCAGGACTTGTTAATGGGAGGCTGTTCCCATCTGTCTGTAGAGGACGTTATCAGCTCAATCTTCCTGTTGGGGCAGTCTGAAGTAACCCCTACTACAATGCCACCAGTCCCTGCCCTCCCTTTAATCCTGACCCATAAATTCTCAGCCTGTGGGGCCATCTGGACCATCAGCTGTATCTCCTTAAACCATGCAGAAGTTGCTTCATCCAGAAAGATCTCCAGCACAGGGTCTCTGCAGTCACTGTGACCTGGAGCACCTGCAGCCAAGAGCTGAAGGGTGCTGCTTTCTGATGTGTCTGAAACAAGAATTTGAGACTGTGCTAATGCCATAGCTACCTGTGCTATTTTTCAGGTGAAAGGCAAGAGTCTTAAAAATTAGATCTTGCCTCACTGCAAAGGAGGAAAAAGTGCAGTGGTTTCTGCTGGTTGTATTTGGGCAGCGGTATTGGTTCAGCATGTTTGTTTTCCATTCTTTCTGGAAGGCTTTGAGTTTTAATTTTAGTGGAGATGAATGGAAAACAAATAAATAGAAACAGTGGGCGGAAGACCAAGCCCATTCAGATGCAGCTGATACATGGAAATTAATAATTGGATGGCTGCCAGCAGGAAGAGCTGTGCTCTATGTTAACTTTTTTTCACAGAGCTGTGATTTGTAATGCACTGAATTGGCTCACAATTCCTTTCTTGGACAGTTAACTGATGGAACAATCCATTAAGTATTTGCTAGGGCACTTGCAGGTGTCTGTTGAGCTACATATTATTCTGCACAACTCTGCTGTGTTAGTTTTGAGCCATGCCCATAACAAGACAGGTGCCCTACAACTACAAGAGCAGAGGGTCTGGGGGCAGTCACCAGGTGCTCCAGGGAATGGAAGCTATCCCTCAGCAGCCAAGCTCTGACACTGGAAGTGGCCCAGCATCTCTGGATAAGCTGCAGCAAGCCAGCTTTTCCCTTCTAAATACCTGAGTCCTCTGTGCACATCATCATCCCCTCGGCCTTGCAGCCTCTGGCCCAAACTATTTTGATGCAGAATCTGCTGCTCTTACATTTATTCCTAATCACGCTTATTCTAACAGCTCCTTAGTGCAGGGAAATGGTCACAAAAGGGCTTTGATGAATGTATCTTACCTAAAGAGCTGGGCCCCCATGGCCAGTGTTAAATACCAAGTGAATTAGACAGCCATCTTCCCAAAATGCCATTTGTTGTAATGGCCTCTGCCACCCGCTGCCAGTGGGGTGGATAATGAACTCCCCCTCTGGAATATGCAGTTTGCCAAATCATGGGGGTTTTCAAGTGAACAGAGAACCTAGTGGAAGGTGCTGTTTTGCTGGACAAATTCAAGTTGCTGGTCCAGCAGCACAAATTCCTCTACCCCAACACAGCCCTGATAAAAATGCTATGTTTTACTTCATGCTTGTCATCAGGAGATCATGGTCACATCTGTTCTACAGACCAGGGAAACCGAGGCAAGAGAGCCATGAGGGAACATGCCTATGGCTATATATAGCTCTATCACCTGTCACTTGTTCCTGTTACTGTCCCAGGCAGAGCAAGCCAGAAAGGAGCCACATGCTGGGGTGCAGCTGGGAGACGTTCTTGGATGCCAGTTACTGTGGCCAGTTCAGAGCCTCGGCCCAGTGAGAGAGTCCCAACCTCCTCTGATGCCCTGCGTGGCTCACAGTGGGAGGGATTTGGTGTAGTTTGACTCCTCCTATTTTCAAGTCTTCCTGGACCACATGCAGGACATGTTGCTGGCATTTTATTTCATTGCAGCTCCTTCTGGAATAAAATACTCCTGCCTTAATAATGGGAACAAATATAGACAGCTGAACTGAAGCCACCTCCAGCTTGCTACCAAGTGAACAGTCCTGTCTGATTTAAACAATTACCCAAAAAAACACTGTAGGAGAGGCCATGAGCTGCGATTGTCCAGTCCTACTCCTGCTTTCCTGTTCGCCACAGACCACAGGCATGCCCAGAAAGCCTGGAGCTGTTACTTGGGCAAAAACCTATGGCATGGGTGGTTCAGCCAGGCAGGAAAAAGGGGCAGAGTTCAGTCATACCCAGCAGGTCTGGACTGTGCCCCTTTGGGTAGCAAGCATGCTTGACTTGGCAGGCTGAAGACAGACCTTGCTCACCCAGAGGAATTCTGGGGGTGCTCTCCACCCTGGTGGGGTGACATTCCTGGGGGTACCTGCGACAAGGCAAGGGCAGAGGTGGAGCCCAACCTGTGAAAGCAGTGGTGCTCAGGTCATTAAATATTGATGCTGTCTAAGCTGGCCTGTGGGGGCGATTGAGCTGAATTGCAGGTTTCTGTTGCTATGATAAATTGGACCAATTTGTCATGTGGTTTTGTTTCTTCCCTCCCTTAAGTAGAGCTATACAGGAGCATTATTGCTATGGCTTCAGCAGCAGCAAACAATCTGGAAAATAAAATCCTCTCGTGGATATGGATAAAATGGGAGCAATGGCAACTGTTCTTCTGCCAAAGGCACCACCAAAGTCATGGAGCTGGAAAAAGGCAGCAAAAAGAACAAAACAAACAAACATTACTCAGCCCTTTCAGAGACAGAGACAAAGCAGTGTCCTCTGCTGGCTCCTCAATTGAGGAAAATTCCTGTTTATGCAGACAGACACTTTTTTTTTAGCTTTAGCTGTAACTGGACTCTGCAAACAACAGGACGCCCATCTCCAGCAGAGACACAGGCATACACTCGAGACTGCTGCTAAATCCAAGGGCGTCTCCTGGCCTTTCAGACTGGCTGTAACAGGAGCTCTGAGCTGAGGACAAGAGATAACCCTGATGCTATTTCACCCCTTGCCTCTGAGTCTTCTACTGCCCATTTCCATGGGAGCAGAATCTGGTACAAACATCTGCTCTCCACTGCAGAGTATCAAGTATATTGAGTACAAGGAGAGACAAAAGCTTTCTCTGAGTAGCAGAATCTGGTCTATTTATAAATTAGCATGCAACGGAAAAGGAGGCAGTTCATTGCAGGGGGAGCTGCAAAGACCATCACAATAGGTCTCCAAGTCTTACTTATCATCCTTCTTTACAGCACAATAACACCAGGTCATCCTCCAAGCATCCTTGTGTGCAGTGAGAAACCCTTTAAGAACAAGATTGTTTACTGACATGAGCAATATATGGGGCCAGATTGACCAAGGGGGACTAAAGGACAGCTGCCTCCGGTCCCCTCTTCCTTGCTCTCCCTGAAGCACAGCTGTGTTTACCCCAGGTGCCTTCTTGGGACAGAATGGCAAAGTCTGGCAGACAAAGACCAAGGACAGGATACCACAGCTCTGGCAGTTTTTCCCAGTTGTGCCAGAGAACATCTCTGTAACCTTGAGCACATTCTGTCTCTGTCTTTTCCTCTGACACATGAGGATTGTTGAAGAGGTTTCATATGTTTTATTTGTAATTTAAGAGCCTCCAGTGAAGGATGCCGTGAGCCCAGTGCCACTGAAATCCCTTTCTACTAAGGTTAAATAGGAGTTTGACAGACCCCAGAAAGAAGAGAAAAATTGTATAATCAGGTGTTGAACACACAGAAGGAGTTCAGGATTGCTATGCTATTTATTTCTTTCCACAATCAACTTTTCTCTGCAGAATTTCGTTCTTCTCTAATTAATGTCCTCAAACAAAAACAATGCCTTTACTTAGGCTGGATCACTTAGCAAAACTCATGAACGTGAGCAATTCTGATCAGGGACCCTCCTTTTAACATGTCTCACCAGTCCAGAACTTGGCTGTTCATAACGAGATGAACACACACACACGTGTAAGTCCGGTAACAAGACCCAGCTCAATCTAGCATTACATGATAGAGCCAATGAACTGCGGTACTTAATCCTAGAAACAATCAACATAACTATTAATTTGCCAAGTCCTTACTGACTGAAAGGGAGGAGGTTCAAGCTGTTATGGTTATCCCTAAAATGAATGGTCAATTAAAATATCTGTAAATGCAGGATACAATTCGTTCCTATGCCCAGGAACAGGGATAAACAGAGGCGTTACCGCTGCCTTGGCTTTATTCTCACAGCAGCTCCCCTCTTTCCAGAGAGACTGCCCGTCACGTGTAGAGCCTGTGGCGGCTGCTGCAGGAAGAGTCAGGAGAGTCACCAGAGCCGTGCTTGCTGTAGGACAAAGGAACGTGCGATCTGTGACCGGAGATAGGGACTCCCGAGGTGGCCAGTCTAAAGAAAAGCTACCGGATATGGAAAATGAGGGATCCCAAGCACCGTAAGAGTAAGCCGAAGGCTAATCTAAGCCCCGCTCGGAACTGCCCGGCATTCTGGGGAAGGAGGGGCGCACGGCTGGGGAGAAGGGCGGGCGCCGAAGGACGAGCGCCCTAAAGCCGAGGCTGCGGGGCCGCCTCCTCCCGGCCCCGCGGGGCCCCCCTGCCCTGTCTCCTCAGCACCGCCCGCTCCCGGCCCCGCGGGGCCGCCCCGCTCTCTNNNNGGGGCGCGGGGCCGGGCCCCGCGCCCGCGCCGCCCCCGCCGTTGCCGTGGCGACGGGCTAAGCCGGGCCTGCGAGCGGCGGGCGCCGAGGGGCCGGGCCGGAGCCGACCCGCGGCTCGGCGCTGCCCGGGCGGGCATGCACAACAAAGGCGGCGGGCGACGCGTCCCGGGCGGGCTCCGCAGGTAGGCAGGTGCGGGCGGCGGGCGGGTCCCTCTCGGCAGCCAGTCCCGCAGGACGTGTCCCCACCTCCCTGCTGTGAGGGGAGAGCGAGCGGGGAGCGTGCTCCTTCTTCATCCCCGGTCCCGGCGCCGCCGCACCTTGCGGGCGCGGGGCTGCAACAAAGGCAAATGGCTGCGCGGCGGGGAGGGCTGCGGGACCGCTCGTGGAGCGCTGTATGATTTATCCGGGCGCTGGGTCTCGTTCCCCGGGTCCAGCGGCGCCCCTCGAGTCCTACCGGCAGCTCGGCGCCCAGCGCTTCCCAAGTCCTTCCACACCTGCCCGGCTGACACCTGCTCGCTGCCGGGGTCCCGCATGTGCCCACACCCCGCACTCGCTCGCTCCTCGCCAGCAGCGGGGGCTCCGCTGGCGCAGCACGGGCCGGAGCGCTCTGCCCGTGCGCTGGTCCGGGCGAGCCCGGCCGCTGCTCTCGGCTCCTAAAACTGCACCCGCAGGGACAGAGAGCTTTGCAGCCGGCAGGACAGAGCCTTGGAGATGCCTGGGGGCATTTTGACCTGTGCAAGGTGGGATAGCGTGTGCTGGTACGGTACTAGGCTGAGTTGAATCGTTGGGAAGGGGTGGCTGGGCAGCACCTGGCTCTTTAAGTCTGCGGGGTCCCAGTAAGTAATTTCTTAATTAATTGCCATGTGATTTCAACTCCCAAGACGCATTCTCCCAAATTCATAATAGGTTTTGATATCTGAGGTGTTAGCAAGGGCATCTGTTTGAATCCATAGAGGTAGAAGTTTTACTGCATTATTGAAAACAGAATTCCCTGGAGGAAAATCTCTAAAATCTCCTACCATTTACATTTGCACTGCAGCAAAGCAGCACTGGGTGCATTTACACTTTAGCCTTTCCTCATTTCCTAGTCATTGTGGCACTGAAAAGCATTGTAAACAACTCTGCTTGTTTGTTGGTATTATAGTAAGGCCTGAGGGCTTGGTAATTGTTTCTTTCACTCATGGTTATCAAAATGCTTCACAGACATCAATTAAGACTGGGAGCACTGCTGCAAATCTGGGGAGGTTTTATTGATCCCATTTTACAGATGAAGGAGCTGATAAGAGACCTAGAAAGATTTAAGTCAAATCCAGAACCTAAGCACAGATTCAAAATCCCCTATTTAAGGTGCTCTTCCCCACCTTACCTTAAAAAATTTTCTCCTAATTTCACTGGCTGCTCCGTGAGATGTTTTGGGCACTGTCAGCCATGTATGCTCTGGGATTTTGAGGTGCTGCTCTTGCATATTGCCAAAAGTGATGTGCCTTTAGTGCCATACAGTTGAGAATAATGGTTTCTGAGTAAAACAAGTCTCTCTTATTTGGTTTGTACTGAGGTAGAACCTAAGAGCTCTATCATGAATAAGGATGTGTTAGACAAGGCGTTGTGCATCTAGACAGCAAAGCATACACAGAGGTGATGAGCCAGATCCAGAAAGCCTGGGTGTCTGCTGTGGTTTCTTTGGTAGCCGCCCTCAAAAAGAGACATGGTCTCTCCTCACTAAGGCTCTTTGAAGGGTATATTGCTAAAAGCAATATAAGTGATTCCTATTGTGACTGCAACTGCAAAGACTCCTGGTCCTAGCCTGGTTTTTGAGTCTGCCCACTTGCTTTCATGGCCCAGACAGGAGATGGACTGTGTTTGAGATCTGGTTCACATCCTTAGGCATTGCTTATTTTGATCTCTTAAGGCCTTTAACCAGAGAACCCCAGCTGCAGTCTCAGATTTGAGGCTTGCCTCTGTCTGTATAGCACTGTACAAGATAACAGCAGTAGCCCCAAAGCATTTATAAAGTTTTAAGCTCCTTAAGCTTCATCTGTGTAAGAAAAGCCTACTGCAGACTAGGTGATGATGCACAGCTCCCAGTAGTCACAGAGGAAAGGGAAAGGAATGCTTTTATGGATTTTCTGAGTTTATTATCTGTAGTGAGCTTGCCGAGTCTGATTTAGTCTAGCAAGATAGTCTGGAAATCCTGGTTTCTTAATATTTAAGTTTGTAGGAGATCAAGTTGCACTTCAAATACAGCTCCCCCAACCAAACAATTACCACCCAACCTCAAACACCTCAGTGCTGCAGGTACAAGAAGCATTGCTGATTGATGACAGGCAAGATATAGCATCACAGTTGGTTTCCTTTCCAGTGTTTCAGAGGACAGTTCTTTCAGAGGAGAGACAGCAAGCATAGCTCCAGGGCCTCCATGGCTGGGCATCAGCCAATTGCTGTCATATCAGATTAGCTCTATGGCACATCAGCACACATTTATGTTAATACAGATGCAACATGACTGTTCCATAGTATTGATGGGATTACTGTGTTTACAGCCCCATAACATGACTAATTGAAAGGGAGGTTCTGATTACAAAACCATGGACTTTGAAGGTGATTTCTTCTGCAGCTTTTGAATGGGCCAGTTTGGAACTAAGAAATAAACTACTAGAGGACATAACCCAGCTTTTATTTTCCATTGATGCAGTTACTCTTTTGAGAAGCTCTTGGGGAAAAAAATCCTCTGTCATAAAAGAAACAGGAAGATCTTAACAGGTTTTTTCCCCCTTGCCAGCATCCTGTTGCAATATAGCTTGTGTTGCTGTAGCTGCTTCTTGGCCTACAACAAAAGATTTAACCTGCCTGTGCCCTGCAGGAATGTAGCCCTTGGAACCAGCCTGGAGATTTCCTCAGCTGCCACTGCAGTGAGCACATTCTCCTAGTCCAGAGCAGCTTGGCAGCAGCAGTTGTGGATGTTAGTGAGATGAGGAGGCATCACATGCCAGGATTGGAAAGCTGTCCACAGCTTGATGAGTTTGCTGCTCCCATGTCACCTGCCAACATTCAAAGGATGTACGTGTTTGTCTCTGGGAGTAAATTGGGCACCTCTGGCCAACATCTCCACGTGTTTTGCAGTCCCTGCTTCATAATTAGCCCACTCTCAGCTTCCATCTGTGTTTCAGTTCGCAGCAGCTCTCACAGCTGGTTCCTGGCAGCCATTATCACCTTCCAGCACAGGAACAGCTTTAGCTCTGAGTCTTGGAAGGGTGGACAGGGCTGGCAGGATCAGTGAGATAAGGAAAAATAACAGAGGTAGAAAACAGGTATATGGGCACAGAGAGGGAAGGTGGACTGAGAACATAAGTGATAATGAGGGCAAAATGAAGTGACAGGTGGGAGGCACCGCAAATCCTGAGTCTTTGTGGGAGTCACAGACAAGGTGGGATGTGGAGGGAGTCAGGGACCTCTGCAGCTTGTAGGAACAGGGTGAGAGATCTCTGCTGCCAGGGACAGGTTGCATTACAGCTGCCAACCTACTGCCCAGGCTTCAGAGTGTTCAGCCAGCTCAAGCCACTGCACAGGGCTGTGCAGCATTTGTTATTTTCCAGACATCCTCCTGTAAGTTACAGGAACAAAGGGTGAGTATCTCTGGGAACTGTCAGGGGTCAGTAACCTTGCCCACAGTGCTGTCCCTGCTAGGGAAGGGCCCTGGGAAAACCGGTGGCACCACAGCAGGCACCAGCATCTGTTACATGAGGAGGAGCAATTTGCTGCTCAAGGACAGAAAGGACAGTGGAAAGTCTGTGATTTCAGGAATTAGTTATGAAAAGCTGGGATCCTTAGGCCGAGGTAATAAGAATAGCTGGAGAATTAGGCAATTCCCATATTCATGAGCTGACAGACTGCAGTCCCTTTGCCAAGGCTGTATTAAATACACCAAGGGGCAGAGGAGTTTTCTGGCTTTGCTAACAGATGCTTCAAGGTGAAGCACAAGGGGAAAAAAAAATTCTCCATTGTCTGCTGATGATCACTTTGCCATGTAACATCTCAGGGCCCTTTGCAGACCTTTTAGAACCTGTGTTTATCTTCACATTCTAGAAATAACTTGTTTGGGAACTCAGTGGTACCTGTCCTAAGGATTTCTCTCCAGAAATGGACTAAAGGTTTTAAAGCTTTTGAAAGAAACTGTGTCCTAGATGGGAAGTCAAAGAGCAGCAGTAAATTTTTTCTTTTAAAGAAAAAACATGGCTTTGTGTTTTTAGCTAGAGAGAGTGTCTACGCCCTTGCCTTCTCTTCTGTTGAAATGCTTAAAGATACGTGTAAGCAAAAATCCATTTTTCCTTTGGGATATGAAGCTTCAGCAGATGGTGGTGGGAGTTTGCAGGCTCGGTTCTTTGTCAGTGCTTGCAGAAGCAGCCTGACACTGCACTAGCTGTGGATGCAATGCTAGAGTTGCTCCAGTCAGACACTGTGCAGCCCATCTTGTGGCTTCCCTGGCGTCTGGGAGCAGTGCTGGCAGTCTCCTGTCAAAAGTAATTTGTTTACCACACAGCAATCCTACTGTTTCTGTAGGCATGTTTAGGAAGCCAGTTAGCAATTAAAAGATGACAGTGGCTTTGACCACAATCAAGAGATTCACAAGACTCAGAGTACACACAGCTGAACTCTTCATGCAAGGTTCTTCCCTGAGGAAAAAGGGAATTAAAGACCCTCAGACACTGAGCAGACACAGCTCCATTCAGACCTAGCACAGAAGTGATACACATGAGTTTCTAGTGTCGCAGCCTGTTGGAGCTGTTGTGTCAGATTTATTTGCTGGCCTCCTAGCTTGTCAAAAGGACAACTTCCCTACCATTCCTTCTACTCAAGTCCTTGCTTATCTTAAGGATCATTACATCTCAAGCATCTTTCTCAATAAACGCACCTTCCACAGATGTCTAGAGACAGAGCAGTGGGTCAGAGTTTGGCTTGAGTGGAATTAGCACTAGCCATGGCTGGTACTGGATTGAAGCTGAGCCCCCTTGACCAACAGAGTATCAGTGCCTGGAGATATCAGTCAGCTCTGTGCTGAAATACTGCTGTCATTTGTGGTGGTGTGGCTGATCCTTCCAGCCTGCTTCTAGGAGCAGACAGAAGCAACCCCTTCCAAGAGGAGGTCTGTCTTGAAAGAGCCTTTCCAAGAAAGTGCCTTGTAAGAACTGGGGAGGTAACTGCTTCTCATAAAGGATCAATAGAGTTTCACTGCTAATCTGTGTTGTGGTAGTTTAACCTGAAAAAACCCCTCAGGCCTGAACTGAGACCTCTCAGTTACAAGCAGATGAGAGCACTCCCTCAGGAGTCCTGGTTTGCGGTGCTTAACTGTTTTGCACTGATGTGCCCCATTTTTTACCACAGCTGTTGCAACAGCTCTGTTCTCTGTGGACAATCAGGGCTCAGGTTTCCACAACACAAGATAACCTCTCAGTAAGCCCCAGTGTGGCATTTCTCCTGTTTAAGGGCTAGATACAGCTTTGGAAATTGGCACTTTATGATTGCAGAAGCCATGCCTGCAGTGAGGAGACCTCACAACACAGTACTTCAGCTTCCCTAAAAGCTCAGTATCACTGAAAACAAGCATCAGCCAAGTAACAGGAGAAAAAAAGAAAGAAAAAAAGAAAGAAAATCTGTTTTTGAAAGAGGAATGGGTAGGCCATGGACTCCTTTGTACTGATAAGCAGCCTCTAAGCTGATCAGCTTTTTAAGATTAAGGTGCATAGCTTGCTTGTTTGATCTGCCACTGGAGTTTTGGAACACCTTCCAACACATACAGGGAGGGTTGATGTTTCATTCTCTGCTAACTCAGCAGCCAGTCCTGTCTCCCAGTGAGGATCTTCTGCCCTTTATTCTGGGTTCTGTTCTTACCGGGGTACCACAGAGCCATGTTCCCAAGGGAGGCAGTCATTGCTTGTGTACACAGTCCTGATATTTCTGGTCACATGCAGACAGCAGAGCAATAACTCTGCAACACTTTTTATTTTGGCTCTCAGCACACTCCTCAGGCTTTTCTTCATTACGTCAGTAGCATGAAGTAAATCCATAAAACAGAGCTAACCCAGCCAGAAGCAGCTGCAGTCACTAGCATAGCCCACAAGCACATCAGCAATCCTGTTCATGTTTACAACAGTGCAACATGCATTAGTGCATACCTTAGATATTTTTTTCACTTAGGATGGCTTTTGACCTCCATGGGAAGAAGATCCCTATTCCCCCTGGCCTGTACAGAGGGATGAGAGTCATGAACTTTATTTCCTCTTTGCCTAAAAGCCATTCTTCTACCTGTATCCCATCTCCTATAAAGACTGTCAGAGCACAGTCCCTTTTGAGTGAAGTAATATTCAGATAAAAACTCCAGTTATACCTCAAGCTAACACTGCCTTAAAGAGCAATCCCTTTGAAGAATATATAGGTGTCATACAAATCAACTGGAAGTTGTTGTAATAGGAAAGGCAGATGAGATTTATATATCTGGAGAGAAGGTCTTCTGTTTTCAGATGGAAATTAGAAGAACGAGGGAGGTTGGCCGCTAGATAGGTACTTAGTAAGGGGCATATTTTCGTTTGCTTTCCTTGCTGGATTGTTTTGAAAGATGCCAGCACCTGTTTTTGGTGAAATGTTGAAGCACATTCTGTGATGATATGGCTGTGACTTTTAAGGTGCTGAAGACCTTTAAGAAAGAGGCTTTTGTGCTGTTCATTGGTGAATCTGAACATGGTTACAGATGTGGATATGTGTTAATAAAGTGGTTGAACTTCTGAAAGGCATACTGAGGTAAGGCCAGGTCAAGTGAGACCTCCACTTTTCCAGACAGTGAACAAAATCATGGTATATCTGGAAATACAACTCTTAGTCCATGGTTCCACCTGCAGGACCATAGTATACCAATTTGTAAAACAGCATTAACAATCCACTTTGGATTATCTCTGTAGATTACCATAATTATTACATGGGAAACGTGTTCACGTGGAAGAGCCCTCAGCAACACTATATGTGTGCAGACTGGTGTTTGCCACACATGGTATTTAGGAGCTGCATCATCCTGCTGACATTGGCATAGCTTCTGTAGGTGGAAGCCACACACAGGGTGGGGTGACAGGAGATAAGAGGTTTACAAAGGTGAAAGCTGGACAAGCATGCTGAGATGAAATCTTTTGGTACACACCATCTATAGGACTTCCCCAGATTGATTTGTTCCATGCAGTGCCTCTCTCTTTTGATGGCAGTTTCCAGCTCCTAAGCCCCATGAACCAAACTTTGCATTTGCAGCCCCAAGCCACTGGCTGTCACCGTCAGTTGTCTCTCTGAGTGCCAGTGTGGCAGCTGCACCGCTGCTTCACGCTGCAGTGCTGGGTAGTTGGACACAGTGCTGTGTGCAGTGATGAGGAATGTGCTTCCTGTGCTTCACACATCTCCTTCCACTCAATGGCAATCAGGTGCTCAACTGAGTCATGACAGTGCCTGAGCTATGGGGCTGTAGGGCCTCACACTGAGTCAAGGTATCAAAATTTGGGCAGTGAATGCTGCTTCAAGTTGAATTCCTGCCTTATAGCACAGCTCCAGCTCATAATTACCGCAGGACTGGAGCAGAGCTATAATGGGAGTGCAAGTGGCTGTGGCTTTGGGGCAGGTGATAGTCCTCCTTCAGCTTCTTCATCAGGGATGTGTGTGGGTCAAAGGATAAGTAGTTTATGGGAAAGCACAGAAAGATGGGTTGAGAGTCTTATCAGGCAAAAGGATAGCAGAAGGTGCTCTGTGGCAGGAAAAGGCATTTCTTTAGCACCTAAGAGAGCATGTAGCGTGGGTGGCTGTGCTTAGGAGTGGGGAGGAGAGAGGAGTGCAAAGGCAGCAGGATAATGCAGGGGAGCAGGGAACAGGCAGGATGAGGTGACAGCCAGAGTTGATGAATGGCAGTTGTGTATTGGCTTGGGAAGTCCTTGAGTGGGAGCCCCATGTACAAATGCCTGGAGCTTTTGAAAGTCAGCACATCAAGCACCAAAGCAGCAGGCGTGCAGCATGACTCCACACGAGGAAGAGCAAGCAGCAGAATGCCTGGCTCCTAAAGAGGTTGTGCTCTTACTCTGTCCTGTCCACTCTGCCCATTTTGCCATTCCTGCTGCTGTTGGAAATACATAGCATCTGGAAAAAGCAATGTCCTTGTACAGTGCCTTTGGCTTCAGGAGAGTTCCTACAGTGTTGAATTCGCCCCATAGATTTTAATTACTCTCCACTGTGGTAGTAATGAGAGCCAGTGGAATTGTACTGATTTTATTTCCTTTTAATTTGTTATGATGCTCTGGATGCAGATTAACTTTCCCCGCTCAATACATATTATTGATTCATCCTGCCTCATGTTGCAGTAAATGGCTGGAAGAGGGCTGGGCTAATTTCAGTGTAGCTTCTCCTGGTAGCTCTGTACCCCAGTCAGTGTCCTCCTCATGCTGGCAGTAGCCAAAATCAGGTATCCTTGCTTGCTTCCAAGCAGGTTGTTTACATCCATGCAAATGAGGGTAAACACTAGCTTATGGTAGTGCTTCTCTGTATGCAATGGTCTGGGTCTCCCAGCTGCCTTTCTGTTTGGTGTACTGACTGTGGGGACAGATTAGTGGTCATTTGGTGCAGGTGAGCCTACTCCTAGGCCCAGCACATAGGGATGGTCCTCACCCATGGGAACTGTCCTGCAAGGAGAGGAGAGCTGCAGTCAGAGGTGTCTTCCAGCAGTGCTCCTTCAAGCACACAGCTGTCCAGGAAGCCTTTGGCAGTGGCCAGCCTCCTGTCCCCATCCCCACGTCACTGCTGAGCGTGGCTGATGACCACAAGGTAATTGTGGGGGCATGGAGCAACAGGAGGATGCTTATCTTCATAGCCTTCCTCCCAGTGAGGGAACCTGACAGCAAAGCTTGTGTGGGACTGCACCCTACTGAGGGATCCTCCTCCACTTTATTTGCAAAAAGACCCAGCACTCTTTGATGCATAATATTTAATGTCTTTTTTCCTTTACTGTTACATCATTGAAGTTATAATGGGGATGAGAAATTGAGCCGTGTTCTCTTAATACAAAACCCTAACAGAGGTTGAGATCAGGAGGCAGAGACAGTGCCTTGCTGCTTGTAACAGGGATGACTACAAGATGATCTGCAGTCTCATTAGCAGGAATTTGCTCCACAGGCTCAGTGACACCCCTGGCTCAGTGGAGCCAGGCTGGGCGTGCCAGTGCATTGGTGCAAGCGCACGACCAGCCCCAGCCAGGAGCCATGTGCTGTCTCTGCACCACACAACCTGCTGCTCCCAGCTGCTGGTGGTTTTCTGGGCCTGCTGCAGACCTGGTGCTCCATGTAATTGAGTCAGCTGACAGGAAGCAGTAAGGGTGTCTTCTGTCCCCCATGGTGTTCCTATCCTACATCATCTTGGATGGGAGAGATTCAAAGAAGAAAGACACAAGTTGGACTCAGCAGTCCTGCACTCCTCCTCATGCCAGCCCATTGGCACAGACTGCAGCAGGAACCTTGGTGTTCAAGGCTCATCTTAAAAAGCTTCCTCATCCTCAGCCATGCTCAAAACACTAGTTTGTGGTATTCTAACTCTGTGTGTCCTTAGAGCATGAGACCTCTGTGCCCCTCTGTAAGTCCAGAGGGACACTGACTGCATTGCCTGAGTGTCACATCACCAATCAGAGGCCATTGGGTGTCCAAATGCAGTCTTTGCACTGCCAATGAGTAGCCCAACAGGTCAGTGGTTATTGTCTGGTTGCTGATGATGGTTATCAGTGCCTTGGAGCCATTCCTTGGAGCAGAAACTGAACCTAGGCCAGAGTACCTTTGCCTGGAATTAAAGTCTGAACAGTACCTTCAGATGTGAAATGTCACTTGCTTCTCTTGCAAAATAATCCACCAGTTCTAGGGACAATTCTAATACACAGGAACATGTGCACTGACCCTTTAGCACTGGGCAAGATAAAGCAGTGAAGAAGTAAATATCCGTTGGTTGTGTCACACAGCTGACTTCAGGACTTAGAAGCCTATATCCAATTAAACTAGCAAAGCAATAAACATCAAAACAGTTGAGTCTGGTCTTAACCTAGTGCATGTCAACATGGCTATTGTAGCTGCAAAGGAAGCCTCAAATTTATCTGAGTGGGTTTGCCCTTGCACCCTTTATCTCCATCTTGCAAAAGATGCATTCCCAAACTTTTCTGTGTGTAATTTGTCCATAGAAGCATCATGGCAGCAATCTTCTGTTTTCCTTGATCTCCAAAGATATCCTGTGCACCTACCTGCCAACATCCTGCTTATGTGGGCCCCTGAACAGTGAGGAACTTCTCTCACCAGCTCCATGGAAGATACTGGGCAAAATATTTGGAAAATGCTTTATAGAAGATCAGAAAATAGCATTAAGCAGAAAAAATGAGGTGAATTGGGGCATGGTGAAAAGGATTAGATCCCAAACTTCATCATCCTAGGGAGTTTGGGGCAGAATCCTGCAGACCCTCAGCCATGGACACCCATCATGCATTAGCCCAGCAGTGTCACTGTGTCCTTGTACCTGGCAGCACTTCCCCAGGATACCTGGCATTCATTTAGGAGGAGTAAAAGCTTTGGGGCCTAGTGATTCACCAGAGAAGGTACTTATGCTGCCTTAGGCAGAGCAGTAAAAATACACATTTTTGGCTTAGTTCCACCATATCCTTAGAGAAAATAAAAACGCATTTAACATTTCTTTTTCTTGTTGCTGTGTAGACAAAGCCAGGTTTCACACTTACGTGGGCCATCAGTGGCACTGAGTGTGCCTTCAGCACACCACCACCGAGGACAGAACTGGGAGAAAGGCCCTTTTACTCCCTCATTTGTACCCCAGAGAAACAAATGTGTCTCTTCAAGCAATTGACAAACTCTTTTGTGATCCCAGCCACTCCAGTGTCCCCAAAATTCTAGCCAACTCAATTTCAACTATTTTATATCTCTTGGGTTAAGAAAAACATCTAAGTTTTTCTATTCTTGATTTATACCATTTGCCTTCCTTTCTGCCTGGAATAAGTAGGTTGTTTTGTATGAGTTGCTTCTCTTAACTTTTTTTCACTGTTTAGGCTGGGAAATGAACTCTATCCCAGCTAAAACCAGGTGTATGTTTGAACAGGTTTCAGCTTCCACCCTCCCCCAAAAGGGTTTGCATTGAAATGGACTTTTAATGTCTTCTGAAAAAAATGGGATTGTGTTGAAACTGGTAAAACTCTTGCTTCCCTACTTCTCTTGCAGTCCCTACCTCACAGAATCACTTGAAAGGAAATGGCATTTCCTCCAGGATTTGTGATTTTGTGCTTTTTGTTGTTGGTTTGAGTTTTTCTAATAATGAAATCCTTTACTCTCAGCTCCCAATGGGAATTCCCTGAAGTGCTCTCACCTGAGTGTACCTCAGGGATGATGCCTTGCTTAGAGAAAATGCTATAAATACCAGCTGCTCTCCTGCAGGAATAAAGCAAAGGAAGCCACATAGCAACTGCTGTTGTCTGCCAGGTCAGAGGGGCACTGCGCCTCCTGAACCAGCTCCCAAGGCAATTGTACATCATCACTAGTCAGGTGCCCTTTCCAGAAAAGAACAGATTACTCTTAAAAAAAAAAAATGGTGAGAAAGAAGGAACAGGAGAAGAAAATGATGAAAGATCAAAAGCAGCTGCAAAGACAGAACCACACACACAGTTCTGCTGGTGGTGGGTAAAGAGAGGCATGTGTGGGTCATAGACTGGGCTTCTGAAACCATAGTCCTGTCCTTGCCCACATACCTGCATTTCCTTGCCACTTCAGAGGGGAAGGCACAGTGTCCCTCAGGGCACATGTCCCTGGGCCATGCCAGCTTGTGCTCAGACAGCGGCTTGGAGCTCTTCCACTTGAGCACAGGTCTCAGATTTAAGTTAATTTCAAGTAATTACACTTCAATTTTGGAAAACCTTACCTGACTTTCCTTCCTTACCAGCCTTCCTCTCAGAGGCTGCCAGGAGAGTTCTTGCAGATGCTGGAAGGTAGTTTTATTTTGGCCTCTTAAAGGTAATAGAGCTGAAACACAGGAGCTGGTGTGTCTTGTCTCAGGAGATCAGGGACCAGACATCAGTCTCATATGTTACCAAGTTACAGTTTGTTCACAGCATCTCCCACTCTGCAGCTGTGAGAGTTACAGTATTTGCTTCATTCACGCACTTCAGGGTGAGAAGTCACAACTTCAGTTTGTGGCTTCTCCAAATGATCTTAACCTATGTCCACAAAAAGCTCAGGATGTAAATCAATGTCCTGTGCCCTCCTGCAGAAAGGCTGTTAACAGACAGCAGGAAGAGAAAGTGCTGCCTCCATTTCAAGGCAAGGGCGAGTTGGCTTGAATTTTTAAAACACTTTCACAAGTGATTGATGCAGCAGTATTTTTGGAGAGGAGAGGAAACCGACAGTCTTCTGGTGCTGTGTCAAATGTCTCATGGAGGTACATGCCAGGGGTACATCAGAGTACCTTTACCAACACACTCATGCACTTTGAGGCCTGGCTAAAATAATCTGCTCTGGCTGAAGCAGGAATAGCATCTGGAAGTAAAATTTGGCTTGAGGAAATCAACAAGGCATCACAGTCTCTGTATTCATTAGGCTCTTAAGTCAAAGGCTGTCTTGTGTCCAGCTGTCTTAATGATCTAGAGGTGCTGTACCATCAGCACCTCACAAATTCCTAGGTGCCTGGTGGGGGACAAAAGAAGGCAATGCAAACCAGAGCTGGAGCTGAGAATAGCACTGGCTGTGAGGCCAGTTTCCATCATCACCAGCTGGAAAGGGAGAAAGTGATGGACTTCAGGGATGGTCTATAGCTGTGGATAGTGGAGTGTGGTGGGTACCAGCAGCTGGGGAACATGTTCATTACATCAGTTGGTTTTTTCTCTTTGTCTATTAACTACAGTTCCTCTGACCTCTGCAGGAGGACATACAGGAAGAGGAGTATCAGCCACCTTATTACAGCGCCTTATTTTGCTGCTGCTTCACATGTTTATCAAAGGTTTTACCATTGACATCAGTGGAGTTAAAAAGAGCTCTTGGTTCATCAAGTAGGACCAGATTAAGTTAGCAGGATTCTGTTCCAGAGCTTCTGACATGCTTCCAAAACCCAGCCCGGCCACTGCCCAGGCTGTGGGTAATTTGATTCTGCTGGTGCTGACAAAAGCCCTGAGCAGCAGCAGAGATTGCACCTCAAGATCTGTGTGCTCAAATAGTAGTGCCTACTTCTTAGTGTACCAGGCTGATTTATTTTCAAGCATAATGATCAGAAAAGCAAGCCAACATCCTCAGACATCCTTAGCTTGTGGTGAATATTGAAAACTAAACCTGATTCCAGTAAGAATTGTGGAAAATGGAGCCATTATATTCTGCAGAAGTTGATGGCTGAGGCAGAATGTTTCATGCCCTGGTAAATATCAGTGACATTAGCAGGCTGGCTTCCATTTGAGAGACGTGGGTGATTTTCACAGCTGGATAACCTCAGCACCAGGAGCCAGGGCCTCTCACTTCACATGGAGAAAGCCCTTCAAGCTTTAACTAGCCAGTCTTTGACTTCATCTTATTTAAAAATTTTAGGCACTGTGCAGTGCTAAAGAGGATCTTGCTGAGCTCCTATTACCTCAGCAGCAGCTGATATGTAATGAATTATTCAAGACTAGCCAGTTCCTTCATCAATTTTAATAAATCAAGTTTTCCACCATGTTCTCAGCAGTGCTGCCAGCTGGGATATGATGAGGTAAGCCCATTATTTCTTGAGGCCTTTTTCATTTGGTCCAGGTTTACGTACTTGAGGGCCTTGATGATAACCAAGGGATTAGCAGCAGACAGTGCTAACTTGGGGTAGCTCTACAGCGAGCAGAAGAGATGACAGAACCCCCCCCATCCCTCAGGAGATCACAAAGCTCTGTCTTTGCACAGGGAAGATGGCTTTGCATCTACAGAAACAGACTCAGCTGCTACATGCTGACCCCCAGAGCAGAGTGTAGCCCTTCAGGCAGGTGGCCTGGACACCACAGCAGCTGAGAGGCACTTCCCATATTTCACATGGACTCACTCTCATGGGATTGTTCCTACACCTCTAATAGTTCTCCAGAGCAGGCACACTGTGATGTTTATGAACCAATCCCATTTAGGAAGCACCTCTGTGGATCAGCCGTCAATGTAGCACATGCACACATTGCCCCACACAACTATTAATGCATACACAACTATTAATGTAAACACAAGCAGCACCTCTCCTACACTGCACACATCCCATCCAGGCTGCTGATAAACTTCACAGAGCAATAGTTCCCACAGCCAACACTGAGCTCAGCTGGTGACAGTTGTCAAGTGTCTTTCCCTGAGCTTCTGCTCAAACTCAACAACAGAAAATGCTTTGTGACACTGAAGTGCTTATAACACTTTCTGTACATCTCTTGCATAGACAGGAACACACTTCTCTCTGTTCATTATCAACCTCAAAATTCCTCATTCTGTTTTTTGCTTCTCTCCTGGCCACATAGGAACCAACTTCATAATGGAGTCAAAGGCAAAAAGGTGCTCTTCCTTCCCTGTAGAATTTTTTTTTATTACATTGTGCTGCCTGCATAAAGAAGTGAGAAAGGAAAAATGGGTCTTTTTCTTCTCTGTAAACTGCAAGCCACCCAGGGTAGGGTATTTCTCCAGCCCAGGTCTTGTAGTGGATTTAGCACTTATGGTTCTTATCCCTCCTGTACACAAGACATACAGTTTTTACTGGAGAGAAGCAGAGCATCCAGCCCAAACCCGTTTCTACTGTGGCTGCATCCAGCTCTGACTCTTCCTGTATTCGGAGAACTTACATTGTTATAAGGACACAGTCAGCTGCACTTTATAGCACATGTCAGGAAGGCAGAAATCTCCATAGTATTTTAGGAGAGGGAAGATGAACTGCTGAGGAGAAGAGAGGCTGGACACAAGCAATGCTAAGAATGAATTGTTTACAGTCCTGGTGATAAATTCAGTGCATGGATTAGTCCATGAATGTCTAACCTGCAGCATCTCTGTGGTGCATCCTCTCATGAATGTGCTGCTGGTGAGACATCCAAGCACAGCAGCTTATCCACAGAACTGGCACCAAAGCTCAGTTTGATTGATAGATGAAAGACAGACCTTGCTAAAGGAAGGTCACAATTATGAGAGATTTATTGGATTTGCTCTTTGGGGATGGACCATAAAAAAATAGCGCCTAATTGGGAGAAGTATGAGGGTGGCTCCTCACAGTGTATTAAATGACAATAGCCATATATCTGTGTTCCAAGAAGAGGGATGGATGTTTGCAGATCCTGCAACCATTGCACCTGCTGGCTCTTCAAGTCTGCCTCACACAGACATAGGGCTGTTTCCCATGCCTAAGCCATTTCCCCTAATCATCACACCCCTCACTTCACTTTTGGAGTTACACCATGCTGTTTTTTGGACCCAAAGTATTTCAGCTCCTTTATACTATCATTAGTCCTGGAGCTTTTTATTTCTCCCTATGTCTTTTTCCCCCTGATCAGTTTTGTGCAATTCTTAGCTTGTCATTTTTATTTACTACTTTCTACTTTCCCAGTGTTTACACACATAACATGCTTGTTTTCACTTTCACAATAAACAAGAATTGTATTTTTTTCAAACCAATGTATTTACTTTCCTTGGCCACAGGATTGTGGCTATTTGAACACTTGGGGGGAAAAAAGTTCCCAGTTATCATTTGTATTTTTCTATTCAAATTTCCCTTTATTACCTGTCTCAGTTGTTTTCAACTCTCTAAAGCTGACATTTTAGAATTGTAATGAGGGGTAATTGATTTGCACGGGGCTCTGTTTGCACACAGCAAATGTAACTGTGTACTGATCATTGGTCACTAAGCAACCAGTTATGTTTTATTTCTGTGATCAATTCCTTGCTATCTGTCAAGATTAAGTCTAACACAGCATGTGTCCACAAGGGATACAACAATTTGTGGAGTTAAGAACCCATCATCTAAAAGACTAAGAGCAACAGCAGCACAAGGCCCCTGACTTACTGTTCTGACTGCAGTCTCTTAGAGACATGGAGCCTTTTTCTTTCAATGCATGGGAAAGTTTAATGGTCTTAGAGTCTTGATGGTTGAGGTAAAAGAAGTTCATTGGCTGCCACATTTTATTCCTGCAATTCAAGCAGTGACCTATTTTGACAGCCAACCTATATTTACCCTTTATCTGTTACAGCAAATTGTTAACATTCAAAGGTTCTCTTTGCTAGTCAGAAAACCAAGTGTGACAGGCTTGAATTGCTTGAATTCCTACATCCTGGGATGTCACCCAGCAGTGGTCACTTGCAGGGGAGCTTCAAAAACTCTTGATTATCTACTCGCTTATTCCATGGGAACATTTGTTTCTTCTACTTAACTGTGGATAATACTCACCAGTTTGAAGGGCTTGGAAAACTCCTTGTCAGGAAGCAAGTAAGGATGGACATCTCCAGGAAGGAAGGTGAGGCAGAAGCCAGACCAACAACAGGGCAGGTTGAGACAGGAAACTTGGAAAAGGGGCACAGTCCCAGGGCAAGGGCTTAAATGCAGCTCCCAGGCCAGTGGGTGGCAGGAGCAAGGGTGAAGGTCCCAGATGAGACTGGTCAAAGCAATTAGAGGCAGCTGTACAACACTCCTCAGCCTAAGCTTGGATCTGCTCTGCTACCCATATTCTGTTCCAGAGGGATCACTAGGAGACATTTCACAGAAAAGAAATCCATTTTAGCTTCATGCAAAAAAGAAAACGTGGTCCGGTCCATCTGGAGCAATTTGTAACAACTCTTCCACTACTGCCTATCTACAGCAAATGTTGCATGCTGCTTAGAAAGAAATCTTTAGAAGCTCCATCTCCAGACTCAGTTTGCAACTGATCCTTGTTGCTGCTTGCTGAAAGGAGCCATATGGATTTTGTACTGAACATTGCATAAATGCTAGTATGCAAGTATATTTAGAGGTGGCATATGGGCAATAGTAAATGGAAATGAGTGGCGTTTTTGGTTCAGATTACACAGGCAAGTTCACTGAAGCAGATGTGCCAGTACATTAGTCAGGAAGCTTCATTATCTGGAGTCCCAGGTTCAGATCTTGACTGGGTTTTTTCTGCACCTGCTTGTGCTAGCTGACTTTGTCAACAGTACTAATGTTTGCCAGCAGATGTAGGAAATCTTGAAGACTCCAGCCATTGTAAGAAAAAACCCACAACATACAGTCTGATCTGGGTTATACTGTAGACCAGTCAGAGACAGCAACCTTTATTCTTTGGGGTCCTGTAGGTACAAAGATACATGTCAGAGTTATCTGCATCAATTTAGAAAAGTTCTGTTGTAATCTAGTAGCTGACAGAACAGCCTGCTATAGCTAGTAGATGTAGGAGATCGTTTTATTTTTCTGAATCCTTGCAGAAAACCAGAAAGTCCTGGGTGTGTGGGAGTTTGTGGGCTTCAGTGTCCTCAGTCAGGGAGGGTGGCACGATTCATACTGGCACAGTGTGTCACAGCTCCTGTTGTGCCTGCTCCAGTCACAGAGCAGGAACTTCCCCTGTGCTCAGGCAACAGGTATTTGAGCTGGATCTGAAAGTTCTGGACTGAGACCCATCTGGCATCAGATGAGCTGGTATCTGCATAGTAACTGGCTGTGTTAAACCATCTCCTCCTTTACTCATTTTTATTTTTCAGTGTTTGGGGAATTTAGTCATAGAGCCTCAAGCAAAGAAAAAAAATCCAAGTTGAGCAGAGATGGAAATTTTCCATGAAGCTGTAGATAAGGCATCCCCTTTGATGATAATACCACAATTTTATCTGCTCTGATTAAAAGGTTAATTAGATTTAGACCTCTTATGCACAAAGAAAAAATAACAGCATCCTGACAGATTTTTACAACTTCCTCAGAGGTTGTCTTACAGCTAATCCACTCTGGTCACTACAGTCCCCTCTTCTGTCACAGCCTGATGCCTCTTTTTTACAGCCTCACCTGCACATTAAACAGCAGCCATAAAGCATTTTGCCACTGGTCCTGCCAGCTGATGTGTCCTTTTTAAAGCCTACTCATTGCATCGCGTGCATTTCTCTTTGCATTGGGAAGCAGTTAGCTTTGAATGTCATCCAGTCCTATGGAGGCAAGTGGGAAGATGAATTATGTTGGCAGCAATCCATCCATCTGTTCATCTGCCAACCCTAATGTTTAGCTTTTCAAGCTCCCAGTTGTCTTAAATAATGCTGACCCACAGGGTCTGGGGTGGGAAATGTCACATAGCTCATTTAGTCTTCCATTTCTTAAGTGGTAATTAAACTTTCTGAGGTGTTATAGATACATACAGGAATTGTTGATGGGCAGTACTTATGAGGTTGAGATTAAATTCTTTTCTGAGATGCTGTGTTGCATGAGACTCTTACCACAATGTTGGCTGCAGCATCCCCACTGTATCTTCTCAGAGTACTCCTTAGAAAAGGTGTTTACAAAGGATTCGTGTCTGTTTCCCATGAGGGATTAGATGTCTACATGGACAATGTTTCCTCTCATTTGATTGGTATTACGAAGTTGTATCAATAGTGTGGCTTTCCCTCCTGTGCAGCTTTGGGTAGGTGTGTGTACTTTGTGACAACCACAAAGGCTGCAGACATTGGGTTCTGTGTTATTGAAAAAAAAAAAAAACTGGCTGGTTGCCTGCAGCTCTGCCTTGATGCTCTTGGTTCAGTTTTTAGCACTACTGTGGTAAAATAAATGTGCACGCAAGAACTCTCATCGGCTACTGTGATCTGTGTCTTATTTTTTCCCAGTTGCAGAAAAAATAAAGGTTAACAAGAATGTAGTGACCTTCATTAGGCTCTTGGAATATTTTGCAAAATGGCATGGAAGTAATGGTACCTAACTTAGGCTGTGAGAACCCAGAGCTGGTTGGGAACTGCCAGCTTCAGACCCTGGAGCAAGTTCCTGGCATAAGAAGTGACATGGAGTGTCTTGTGATTCTGGTTCCAGGGTGGATCTCCATCACACTTAATGTCATGGGGTCTATATAATGTAGCAAATATTTAAGATCAGCAGCACATGGAGAGGGAATCCGATTCACTGTCCTTCTCCCTCACTCTCTTAGGAAGAGCCGAGAAATTGCTGCATTTATTATTTTCTTCACTGTGTTACATGTGCAGTTGCAAACCTGCACTGCATGAAGATGCAACTTGCACAAAGTATCCAGTACATCTGAGCAAATACAAACATTTTCTTACAGCTGGCTTTAAACAAAGGGGCATGTCCTGCCTCCTCTTCCATCACCTTTCGCTATAGTGTAGGGTCTGGCAGAAAACCAAAAAGGAAGAGCCCATGGCAATGTTGATAAGGTAGAATATATAGATGTGGTTAGGAACATCCCAAGAATACATGCATTGGTATTAATCAGTCTTAGAATTTGTTTCTTAATGATGACTTTAAAACATCTCCAGTAAACCATGACATGATGTGTCTAGGGGAGACGTGTGTGGTGAGAAGTCCCATGGATCTGTACTGCCTCCAGTCTGATCTCTCCAAATCCTGTTCCTGTGGGGTCACCTGGGTGTTAATGCCCAGCTAGTGCTAAATACAGCCCAGAGTGATTCTCCTATCTTGAACATATCTGACGTGTTTTTAAATCTTGATACTGTGGTCTCAGAAACCTTTGGTGACCAACTGTTTAGGGCAAATCACGCTTGGAAAGTTGCCCTGTGCAATGTGTGCTCCTCCCAGCGTGCTGGGATTTGTGCCTAAAGACATTTATGCATGCACCTCCAAGTGGAGGAACCCAGAGCTCCAGCCCAGTCCAAATGCCATTTCAGCTCAGCCCTGAGCTGCTCTATGCAGTTCACTGTCTGTTGGGTCTCTGCAGTCACATAATTGTTTGCAGAAAAGTAATAGCTGCAAATGCAGCAGAACAGCAGTTCCCCACAGGCAGAGATCCTATTTCAAGAGGCTTTTATGTTCCTATCACCATCTGTCTTCCAGTGCAGTAAACCAGTTCCTGTCCTTGTCTGTCCCTACCAGTTTGTGGTGATACCTCCTTTCTTCCATCCACAGCACTCACAGCCCTCCATCCCCTTTCTCCTATCTGGGGAAAAGGCAGGACACAGGTCTGTGCTCTCCACCCTGGCCAGCAGTAGGTCAAACAGAGCACTTACATGTGCTAATTGCAAGCCACAACATTTCCTACAGGGAAGACATCAACTAGAGTTTTTCTCCAGTCATCAGTGTTCATAAAGCCTCTTGTATAGACAGGCAGGCACGAGGAGATAGAAAAAGAAAATCCAAGTAATTTCCATAGCTAATTGAAATGAAGGGGAAGAGGTGCCAATCCAACTTGAAAGGGCAGCCTTTGCCTTTGATAATCAGCTGGGAAAAATAATTTACTAGAGCATTGAAGAATATGAAACAAAAGCAAATAAATGATGCTGTCAGTCTGATCAAAGGGTTGCTATACAAGAGAGACCCTCTGTCAGTGCTGGTCCAGCCTCCATGTGCTTAGGAACCTTGCCCAGTAAATTTGATGAACAGCTACATGTAATGTAGAGAAAGGAACTGAATTTTTCTCTTGGGATCTGTTCCTGATGTAAAGTGTTTTCAGACTCTGTAGGCCATTAGAACTAGTGATATCAAAAGATGCAAAAGAGAGGGGCAGAGTAATTTTGTTTCCAGTTCCTGGAAACAAATCCTTCCAGATCCTTCACATATGGAGGCAAAGGATCTGAACACACTGACACATCCATTGGATCTGATCTGCACTGGGGTATTTACTGGCAAAACTATCCATGTAATGGTATTGCTATAGCTAATGCTCCCCTGTGGATATAATTCTTCTGTAATAACAGATCCAAACGAATAAAAACTTTGTGGATTAAGAGTGCCTATCAAGTGATGGAGCGATACATGGCTGGAGTGGTACTACTGTTAGGAATAAAAGGGTCTTTAGTAAATTTGTATGTGCTCCTAGACATAAAGCAGAAAAGGTAAGCGTCTTTGCTAACACAAAAAGCATAGTCTAAAATTTGCTAATCATACTAATATCTCCCCCAAAACAAGGCATCTTGCAGTTTGTGCACTCCTTGGTGGGCTTAGATAAATAGCATCTGTAGAGAAGGAAGGAGTTCCACTGGAGCTTTATCACTTCTTCATTAATGTGCCACCAACATGAATTAGGAATTATTTTCCCAGAGAAAGCAAGGTCAGAGAGAAATGTTATTTTAGGAAGATAGGTCCTGTGCCCCAAATCCCAAGAACACTTGTGCAAAGTGAAAAGACCCAAATGTGACTGGAGCCCAGATTGTCATTTCCAGTGGTCACTTGGTTGGGATGAAAGGTGAAAAGTTGCTCTAAACTGCACATTGCAAAGTAGGAAGCCAAGAGAGAGCCCATGACATCACCTTCAAAGAGAGCACAGCACTGAGCCTCAGCGAAATAGAGTAAAAAACTGCAACAGTGGCTTTTCCACGCTTGAAACAGCTCTGGAGAGGCAGGGGGTTCCCAGTGGCTATGGAGGCAGCTGAATGAAATTGTCACTTTCGATAAGGAATCCTGAGAACTGGGGGAATCCTGGCTCTGTGCCCACTGGCACAGGTCCAAGTGGTTTCACTGGAGCCAAGATTTTTACTCTGTATGTGAAATGGATTGCCAGGGTGAAGCTGCAAAAGTAGTGCCTAGTAATGAAATCCACTTGCAGCACTGCACCTCTGCAGCAGAGGCCTGCTGCGAGCAAGAGTGTTTGCGCTGGCTCTGGAGACCACCATGCTGTTCTTGTAGGAGGCAGGAGGAGGCAAGAGGTGTGAAGTGCCACTGAATTCATCAGGTATGTCACATAACTGCCCATTTGTGGGCAAACTCACATTTTTGTTGACCCACTTTTTTTTTTTTTTCTTGCTAGCTTTCACAGGATTCCCACCAACACCACTGAGTATCCATCAATATCACCATAGCAACAAGAAGTCATTAATGGTATCCTGCCTATTGACAGTCAGAATCTACAGGGTGCTGATCTGGGTGGTAAGCGATCACCATCACTTTCAATGAGAAAGGAAAGAGCTCAAGGTCTCCGTGGAATCAGTCCTTTCATCCTCCATCCTCTGCATCTCCCCAGAGAAGTCCTGCATTGTGTATTGGCAATAAGGGACATATTTCTTCCCTTAGCAAATTCTGTGCAGTGTGTGCTTAGGGAACTGCTGCCAGGAAAAGATGGGGCTGGATTTGTTGCACAAGTAGGGATAAATGTGCCTCTCTTGGGTTTGTTTGCACGGTGCTGTGGTTCTGAGAGACACTTTACATTGCAAATAAGCAACTTATCCTGTAAACCTCCAGGGAGTTCAGAGCAAAGCAGGAGGGTTGGGGGCCAGGAAAGGGGAATGGCAGGCTAAACTGTGAGAAGACATAAAAGACATGTCATATAATTCTGCTAAATGGTGAAGGAAGGGAAATTCTCAGCAGGTGTAAATTAGCATTGACAAGCAATACTGATTTATACTCAGCTCATGGTCTGGTCCACAGTTTAATCAGCTGAAAAGCATCAGCATCTGAAAAGGGGAGGGGGGAGGCATTGTTTAGAGAGGCCCGTGGGAGGAGTTGAAAATCTGTGAAAAAGAAGAAAATAAATTCTCTTTGGTAGGTAGGGAAGAGTTTGTGATGTTGCTTGGGAGCGATGCAGAGGCGGAGCCTGGCCAACTGCACCAGCTCCCTGTCAGGACTCCCACTGCCTTGTAGGGGGCAGCATGCAGTGCTGGACCTTCTAAGGATGCATTCCTCAACTGAGACAGGTGGTGGGCTCAGTCCTGCCTGGCTTTCTGTAGAAGCACTTCCAAGTGCCTCCAGAGCCAAAGGCACAGGAAGTGTTACTGCCTGTGGCCATCCACGCCCAGCCAGGACTACCGGCACTGCTGTCATCCACATTTCCTCATGGCAAACCTGCCTCTGCCAGCAGCATGACACAGTGCCTGACAGCTTTGGGATGTAACCAAGCAAGGTGTAGGATGAGATCGTACATGTCCCTCACCATCCCCCTTTCTCCCCCAAGATCTCTTTCTGACCTCACATGTGCTGACACAGAAGAGCTCTGCTCATCCACCTACCCTAACCAAGTCTTGGGGAGTGCTGGAGTGGCTTCCAGTGCAAAGTTAATTAACTGAGATCAACAGAATTAAGTTGTGGGGCTTCTTTCCCCACTAGTGAGATGGAAGCCAAGGTTCATACTGCCTGGTTGGAAAGACTGATGCAGTGAGCCACTAGTGCACTCAAAGTTTAACATTTGTGGCTGTGCTGCAAAAAACATTTTCCTAGTACAAGGAAGGGAGTATGAACTTTCGACTTACAGCTTATTCTTAGAATTAGGATGTGATTTCTTTCCTGTGCCCTATGCATTTTAAGGATTAGGCTGAGACTCTCGGGACAATCGTAGAACAAGGAAGAAGGAATACCTTCAGCCACCCTGAGGGAGCCAGCTGCATAGGACTCTTTTTCTGTTGTCCTTCTGGGACTGGTGGAAGCAATGTAATAGGGCATGGGAAATGATGTTTGTGTGCCCTGATGGTCTTGTATTGCTAGTTCAGCCAGGGGTATTTCCACCCTGAAAGCAATCCAGCATCATGACTCAGGCCCTGCAAATCATGAGATTAAATCATGAGTTAAGTGACAATATTAAAAAAGGACTTGGTTTTATTTTTCCCATTAAGTGTGACTTGGCTTTTTACCTCTTTCTTGCCAGAAAGTGAATGAAAATGGTGAGTTGAAATGCTGGTCTTCAATGCACAAAAGATTACAACATTCAGCTTAGGTGAAGGCTCTGTTGATCCTCCTCATATGCTGGAAGGGGCAGGGAGCAGCCAGCCCTTTCCTGCTACTGGCTTGATTTATTTCTCCCTGTCAGTTCTCATACTCAACTGACGCATTGTGCCCTGCTTTTTTTGCACTGTCCCTTCTGCCTTCCTCAAACACATGCAGAGAGGATCAAGACAGTTTTAGATGATCTGAGGTATAGTTCCCCACCTCATCATTTTTCAGCTGCAGACATGCTCCATCTGTGGTGCTCTTTCCAAAAGGATGTGCTGCTGACCACAGCTGGAGGCAGTGCACTGGGCTGGCAGTACTGGGCTGCCTCACAAAGGCGTGTGAGTCATTGACTGGGCTGGGGCACACCTCTGGTAGGGAGCTGGAGGAGAACAGTCTGGAGCTGGCACTGTGAAGTCACAACTGATGTTGGATCCTTTGCTGGGACTGAGCTTCAAGTCACAGCCTTAACTTTTTCTTGTCCCCGCTTCCCAAGAAATAACAAATTCACTTGTAGCCATATTGGAACCATTTTCTGCAGTTAGTGCTATGTTATACCTATGCAGAGTGGGAATTTGAAGGAGAAGTGGAGGTGCCAGGTTGTAAAGTGAGCTGACATATGGCTTTATAATTCCCAGATCTCACAGGGCGATGGGTTGGTTTTCCTGGCTCAGGTTTGCCTCTGAGAACTGCCTGTGTCTTTGCCAGGTATGGAGCAAGGTCAGAGCCTGTGCTCAGATCATGTCTGTTCCTCCTAAGGCCAATAGTGAATGATGTGTGTGTTTGCCAAGATGAAGGTGGGTGGTGGGCAAGATCTGCTCTGTCTGACCCAAAGGCTTGGTTCATGGTGTCTGCACAGGTCAGGGGAGACCACCTGGGTCCTGAACATCAGCTAACTCAAGCCTGAGCATTGTCCCTGCTTGGTTATAACCCTGTGGACTCCTTCTCCAGCTGTAAGAGGGGAGCAGAGTGGCTCACAGCCTTACAGACAAGGGCAGCATCTGTTCATCAGATGTACCCTGCAGGTTCATAGGTGCTGCGGGTGATCTTCATTGCAAATGGAACTTGCTTCCTCCTGAAAGGGAGTTATCCAAAGGAGCTTTGTGGTCAACCAGGGTGTTGAGTCACTGAAAGTTTGGCACATGGTGGGTGCTGCTGTCTCTTGGGATGCTTCACAGCTGATGATGACAATCAGCTCCAGCTGGGACACTTGATGGGGGTGTCACACTGGTGTCTCCAGGAGCATTTGCTACAGAATCAACCTACTCAGCCTTCCTTTGCTGCAAGATGAATGTCAGTCCTCTGAAGCTCCAGCCTCTGCTGCATCATCAGCAGGACTGTTGGAGCAATATTATCCAAGAGATTGAGTGGTGCATTGGTGAGACAAAAGGAGGTACCCTTTCCCAAAGCAGAGAATCAAGAGGGAGCACAAGTTACCTTGCAAGTATGCTACCTGAAATCAGTGTGCTGGAATGCCTGCCCTTGGAGGTAGGCTGGAAGCATCATCTCATCATAGCCTTTTTGAAAGAGGAACAAGGGGAAAACCATGCTGGGACTCAAGAAGGAGAAGCTGCTCAGACTAAGAGAGCAGCCAAAAAAATTCATCAAAGGCACTGCTGCCAAGTGCACAGGTGTCTGGAGCAGTAGGGCTTCTCAGGTGAAGCCTTTTATGTCAATAGAAATAGTTCCCAAACAGCTTAAAAATCCTACAGAAAGGGAGCCAAGAATACTTAAGTGAGTGGATAAAAATTTTGAGAGTAGCTTTTCCACTGCCTTGAGACTATTTCAGAGACAATCTGGGCCAAATAGAAACTCACATGAAGTTATGGTGATTCCTACACTCTCCCAGTTGGAACTGAGCTGATCTATAGCAGGATGTTCCTATGGTGATCAACAGATACTGTGGACATATTCTTCTGTGACACATCTGGCTGGCACATGTGTGCCCTTTGGGCTGCTCTGACCAGCCAGCCCTGACTATGGCCAAGACCAGTTTTTCTGGACAAGTTGTTAACAACAAGATGTTGTGTTGTGTTGGATGCAGTGGGATGGAGGAAGACTTGGAGAAGCAGGAAAAAAAATCCAAAAAAGGATTAGGAAAAGAGATGTGAAAGGAGGAAAATGGCTAGACAATATCACATGGTGAAGCAAGCAGCTTCACACAGCAGAATTTAATGCCATTGCCTGTGCTCTCAGCACCCTCTTGACCCTGGGCTGTCCTCTGTCTTCAAGGGTTCCCACTGCCAAGCTGTCTCTGAGACTTTGTGGTTCTTGCTTCTGCTTAAGGTGAGAACACAGGGACTATAAATCAGTGAGCAGACCATCAAGGCTATTGTTTGCCCATTATTACCTGGTTTTGAAATCAGTCTGGCAGTTGTTCCTCTTGTTAGCAATCCTGATTTATGCTATGCAGATGAAATGAGTGATAATACTGTAAACTCAGGGAAAGTTATGGTTAGCTGTTTGCCCTAGGAAGGAGAAAGAAACCCAGGAAATTGTACTGGTTTAGAGAACTACTTCGGCTGTATCTCTCTTACTGCAATTAACAGACACTATATAAGCTGTGTTCCTGTTTCAGATGCTATAACAAAAAAACACCAGGAAATTTAACTACAGTCATCTTATCTTCATCAACCAGTTTCTGCAGCACAGCGCTGGTTAAGGGAACAACTAAGAAAGCAAATCCAGCCAAGGCACCTTTCTTTTTCTTGTTAACCTTTAATATGAAAAAAATAAAACATCTGGCATTCTTTCCCTTGAGACTGCTGGTGTTCTGCTAAGCACCTGAAGTGATGTGCATGACGTGTCAGTAAGCAGATCATGCTGTGACCATGAGGTTTGCTGTATCAGATAGCACAAAACTCATAGCAGTAAAATAGCTTGCTAAAATCCTTTAGCAAGCTCTTTGAAATGTGCTGTTCACACCCCTCTAGCTGGCTGGATCTCTGAAATAAAAGGGAGATTGTAGTCCAGAATAAACCAACCTCTGTTCAGTGCTGCAATTTGCAAAACCTAATGAGAGACATTGGAATAAAACCTGAAGGTTAGTGTAATCTCTTATTTCAAGATGGAGTAAGGATCTGCAGTTATTTCCCCCCCTTGAAAGCAGGAGTTTGGTGTGATGGCCATGACTCAGAAGCTCATTTGCTTGTGACTGAAATGTTGCAAATGTGGAATGTGGAAAATGTACCAGTCTCACTTGGTGTCTCTGATCAAGCAGGAGATGCCAGACAATAGCAAGCTGCTCTCCACCATTTCATGGAACAAATGTCCATGTTTGATAAGTGTATAGAGTAAATCTTGCTGCAGTGAACTCTGCAAAGCAGCACTGGTAAACTTACTCAGCCCTGCCAGATATGGTGCCCTCTTTTCCTGAGGCCTTGTGAGGCTGTGTGATCCCTTATCCTGATATTCCTGGAGTCCTTGAACATGTCTGGTCTTCTCCATAGTGTTTTTCATCAGCAATGAGCTATTTATCCTGTGCTTGCCTGCTTCATCCTCCTGACACTTTGTCTCGTGCTTTGCTGGGAAGGTCAGCCAGGCAGAACGGTTCTGATGTTTTTGGGAAGAAATAATTTATCCTTCAAGCTTTAATCCTTGAGAAGTAAGTTCTTGGGGGGGATTTTACAGGAAAATTAAGGTTAATGGCAAGTCTCCAAGCAGGCACTTATCAGAGTGGTGGAGAAGTTGATTAAACAGAATCACATGGTAGAAAATAAGCTGAGCACACATTGCCCTTAGTCTTATGCTCACTTAAGGCATGACGCTCATATCCACTAGAAACTTTTCAGTCCTTGAGCCAGGGAACAGGCAAACTTTTCACAGACAGTGTGGTTGAGGAGCAATGATGTGCTGCAGGAGCAGCCAACACTAAACTCTGCTTTGCTATTTGGCCTGGAATAAGTGACCATTGCCCTGGAGGATTGCTGGTCTAGAATAAAGCCTGAGCTTGGAGTAAGTGTGGACAGGACTACCTGGAAAGTACCTAGGGGGATAAACCAAGGAGTATAGCATCAATCCACAGTGCTCTTTGTCACTAAGAAGTGACAAAGAATGGGCAGCTCAATGCTTGGTCTAACTGGAGGAGAGAAGAGGATATATTAGGGCTGCTGTGTACCTTTAGGAGAGGGTAAATTAGGGCCCAGAGTTGGGTCACCATGTAAGAAATCAGCATTTTCTTCCTTCCTTCCATTGCCTCACACTTTATTGACCTTTGCTGGTCAATACCTGGAATCACCTGCTGTAGCTTTACAGCTCTGAGGTGGTGGGAGGACAAACTTAAAGTTGCTGTGGTTCCCAATGTTTCTTTGTTGGTGACCATATAAGACAGCAGCTAAATACTCTATATGTACCGTGGGCCTGCAAGTATGTGCTCAAAGGTCATCTCTAATTTATCAACCAGAAGCATATTAACTTGTTTTGGGTTTTTTTCTGTCTCCATCTTGTGCTCTCCTCCAGCAGACTGCCTACAACAGGCTTGTGGCCATGTTACTTGGGAGCTGGGTGTGTAGGCACACGTTTTATATCATGAGGTGTCAATGACCTGACAAATGCAGGCATCTGAGCTGAAACTATGATGCAGTTGCTGTGTGCCACGGAGCACAAGAACAGGGGAAGGAGGGAGAAACACCCAGTGTTTCCTGGTTACAAGCCAGGGACAAATTACCTGGTGTTTTAGAGAGACCACTGCTTTTCTCCTGCTCCAAGCGTCCCTGAGCAGCGGGAGAAGGAGGCTGTGCCTCGGCCAGTCCCCTGTCCAGGTCGTGACTCGGGCAGCAGCTGTCTTGGGTGCTCAGTGAAATTAAGCTTAGCTGCCTGACATGCTGTGCACAGCCCTCGGGGCGGTGACATGGAGGAACGGGCAAGATCACAAGAGTTCAGCTGGAAAGAGATGGGCCTTCCAAGAGTGGAGTGACAGGGAAGAAAGGTGCTGCTGCCTGAGCTGGCTGTTACGAGATCTCCACAGCTGCCCTGCAGGTGTTTGGGGCAACAGAACTCACTGATTTCTGAGGCTCCCTCTCACTCCAGCCAGGGCACCAGACCTCCTTGCCTACCCACCTGTGAGCTCCATCCATGTGCACCTTTGCTCTGAGCTCTCCTGGAGGTATCAGAGGGACTTCCTGTGTCTGAAGTGTTTAAACCAAAAAAAATCACTGTTCAGAGAAAGAAAATTCACCCCTGATGGGTGACAAATATTAAAATAAATTATTTGGAAACGAAATTCCCATCTTTCTGCACTTAATCCAGTAAATTTTGGTTCTTGCCTACATGTCAGCAAACTTTGCACAGCCTCCTCTGGAAAGTGTCTGTCCCCTGCTGCCTTGCAGCCAGCTCTGGCTGTTCTCTGTCTTCTCTGGCTCCTCTGCTCTGCAAACCTGCCTCTGGCTCCCACTCTCTGTCCCTCACTCTGCCTGCCCCACTGTGCCCACAGGAGGTTTCTTCCAGCTGCTCCTTCCCTGAAAGTGATTTTTGCCATTTTGTGCACGTTTTCTGGAAAATCCTGCCCTGACAAAGCAGCAGCAGGTCCCTGCTGCCTGGCAGTGCTTGAGAGCACTGACACCTTCCACGGCTGCTGGGGAAATGGGCCTGTGCAGTGCAGAGGGGTACCCTTTACCCTTACCTGCTGCAGGGTTTGAGGCATTCCCTTGAGAAATGGAGGGATGTAAACCCCCCTGCATGGCCTGTGCTGTGCACTTGAGCAGGCAGGGACAGAGTGGCCCCTGACCTCCCATGCCTGGCATCACTGTGGCTGACCTTCAGCCCATAGAGGGGTCAGCTCTATGAGCCCTGACAGTGAACTTCCACCTGAAGAGAATCGTGAGGGCAAAAATCAATTGTCTCCTCAATGCTGCCCATCTCTTGGAGAATGGAGCACCCACAGACACATCCCACCCTGATGTTTCTGTGCCTCTGCTTCCTTGCTCTTCTCCTGGCTGCTTCTGCCTCTGCCTGTGCACTTTCTTCTCTGGCCCCCTTGCTGTCACATGCACACATGCAGGACCTGCCAAGCCAGTGTCCAGCCCAGGATCCTGCCTCACATGGGCCTTGCTTTCTCTTCAGGCCTTACTCTGTGCAACTCCCTGCCTTGAGCAAGGGCAGCTTTATTCTCTGCTCTCACTGCAGCAAGGGTTGTTTTCTCTTTCTTCTTGTTCTGAAAGCATAGTGCCAAGAGTACGTGGTGGCTTTTAGTCCTGTGGCTGTGACCTGATCACAGACCAACCTGACAGGGCAGGGCATCCTTTATTAACAGCACTTTCTCACAGGAGCCCTTTGGCACTACCAGGAGCCATGCTCTCTGCTCAGTGACTGGTTTTCACATCATATAATTCTTTCTTTCTTGACAGATTATGTTATAACCTATGAGCACAGAAAGTCCTGATCCTCACGTTTCTCTGCTGTCACCTGTGGGCTCCTCCAGAGCCATGAAGAAGGGGGAACTCCAGCCCCACCATGAGAAGACCGGGTGAGAAGTGCCTGTGACATCTTGGGGAACAGCCACACTTTGAGAGCTAGTTTTAATTTTTATTTTTAGCAGTTATGAAGGACGGAAATTATGTTCTTCATTCAGTGGTGAACCACAGGAGCAGTTCTGCCTCCCCTCTCTGGGATGAGATTAGACATAATTTCATTAATGCAGGGGAAATATGCTAATTTGAGCCACTCTAAGCAAGGGATGAATCAAGCTCATAATGTGTTAGCAAGATTGTCTTCCAGGCAATTACAGTACCTCAGACTTCCCCTCAGATGGATGTCTGTTGGTGCATCACATGGCTAGGTGCCTGTGGTGTCTTAGCCTTCAGGGAGTAACAAACCTCTTCATTTCCCTCCTGATCAAGGTGGCTGTGCTGCCTGAGTGGTTGGCCACGTGTGGGGAATCCAGCTGCACTACAGAACAGTCTGGGCTGGAACTGGTTCTGTCTTGCTTTACCAAGACCTATTCCTGTGTGTTCAACCTGGTTGGTTCTTGCCTGGCTTATTATTAAAGGCTCATGTCCCACCATCCCAGCTCTATCTTGCCCTTATGAATCTCAGGCTAACCCCATATCCCTTGCCCAGTCTTACTGTCCTTTGCATATGGCACTCACTCATTCCCTTTGCCTCTGATTGCCAAGGAAGGGAGTGGACTAAACTGTAGCAGACACTGTCTTGTGTGACTGCTGGCAAGTCCATGAGGCCTAAATCCATAAAAGAAATCTAGAGTCTCTCCATTCAGTATAAGGAGGCTCTGTCCACTTCCAGCAAGGACTTAGCCACTTAGGCTTCATCCTGCTGGCCCAAACTGGAGTTTAGGGATTTAATTCTCCACTGTGAACATGTGATTTAGTCACTTAGATTCCCTGGGCCTTACAGTGCTGAAGACAGCTCATAGGAGAAGCCTTGAAAAGCACAGTTTTCTCTTTTGGGGCCTCCACTGAGCTGTCGTGGCAGGATGATCATTTGAGCCTGTGGCTATAGAGACAGGAGGTTCCTTTATGAAAGTGTGTAAGGTACCTTTGTCTCTGCACTGGAAAGGCCTTGGCAATGCAGGGCTACCATATGCAGTCAATAAACCATATGTATCTTCCTTGAGAGGGGTGAATCAGTAATAAGGGGCTGCAATGTGACTGTCTGGCACAAAACCACCACCTGTCAGCCTTCTTCTTCCTCCTTGCTACTTGAGTCTTCAAGGAGACTTCAGTTATGTCATCCTTTCCCAACCCCAGCATTCCCCTTAACTCATACACTTTTGTGTGTCCCCCATTTGAGGGAAAGAACCTCACTACCTCTTGTAAACCTGCCATCTCCTTAGTGCTGCCGTGTGAGTAAGCTGAGCCTGCAGCAGGCACTTGTCTCTAGAGCATTTGTCTCTAGAGCTGAGCAATGTCATTGTGAGGGAATTGCTGAGGGTAGGTAGGATAAACTTCTCCCAATTTAGACAGGTAGTGTAAGGCCACTGCTGGCTTGGCTGGAGAAGAAAAAGCTTCCCTGCCCCAAGCCCCACAGCTCATCTCCCAGTTACACTGCTTTGCTCCTGCACAAGCTGTTGGTGTTGGATTCTGCCTACCCTGGAAGCAGACCTGCTGCTGCATCCTGCGAGTCAGCACCAGGCTGCTTCAGTAACTCATCTTTCCTTCCATTCACAGGTCTTCTACGCATGGCGACTCCACCCATGTGAGAGCTCTCTCATGTGAGTGCCCAGCAGCACACTTTGCTGTCTGTGGTCTGTGGACATTGACTGGCATCTAAGCGACACCCCAGCTCCCTCCTGCCCCCCTAGACGCCACTGTCCTAGAGCCTCCATGTGCATTTGCTATGACATACATCAGTGTTGATGAGAGACAGGAACACTGCCGGGTGATCTCGAGCTGCCAAAATAATCAGCTCTGTGCACAACATGGCTTAAAGGATTTTTCAGTTAGCAGCATGCATCCACTAAAGAACCTAGATACTCATATTTTTTCTGGGGACTTCCACACTCTTGGCTGCCACACAGGCAAGGCACCTTTGGCCAGTCCTGTGGAAAACCGGATGTATCGGAGTGTGGAAAACCTACACTGGGCAACAGTTGCTGACTGTGGGCTGTATTCTCACTGCCGGAGCCTGGATAATGAGATCATCTTCTGCTGTAGAGGCACCAGTCAGTGGACAGAGGGCTGTGTGGATGTGGCCCCAGTACAGAGCACATCAGACTCTTTGAGGGACCTTTCTCTCCGTGCTAAACAGACATCTCGATCCACACAGGATGTGCTCCTCCCTCCCTTTGCCAAAGTGCCTCAGTGGCTCTTTCCTTCTGCAGAGGAAAGAGCCCTACACGGGGATGCCAGAAAAGAGCTGAAGGAGAAGCTGAGGCTGCACAGCAGCAAGGTGGCAGAGCCCAGTAAGCCAGTGCGCCCACAGGTGGCCCTGCCTGAGCTGATGGCCCAGGAGTGCTTTGAATGCCGGGTGTGCCGGCGGTGCAGGAACAGCCGTGCTGGGAACTGCTGCACGGTCCTGGTGGAACACACTGCTCTCAGGCACAGCCTCACAGCGAGGCAGGGACTGTGCTTTGCACACAGGATCATCAGTCCAGAAGACATCAAGCAGGAAGCTCAGAGGAGGCTTCAGCTCCGAAGGCAGAATAGCTCCCCCAATTTGCCCCTTCAGTATGCTGGGGAAAGCCATGAGATGAGCAAATCCAGAACAGCAGAGACCGTAGAACAGTACAGTGGGGAAACAGATGGCAAAGTCACATTGGGACAGAGCAAGAAAGGCCGCTGCAAAGGGAGGCTCTACATACCCACCTTTGAGGAGTTCAAGCAAATGAGAAGTAAGGAGGGAAGTTCATCTGACAGCAGCAGTGGGCCAGCAGATTGCTTGAAAAAGGGCCTGCCTGCAAACGAGACACTGGAGGAGGAAAACAGTAAGAATGTCTGTCCAGAAGCTTTACAGACCAAAGCTATGAATGAACCTGCTGTCACAGCAGAGGATGATGATGATGATGATGTATTTCATGAAAACCACACTTCTGCTGGCTTTTCCCAAAACCCAGCCACATGGGATGGTTTCAAGATGAGCAGTCCTGAGATGATGGACAGAACCTTCCAGACCACCATCCCAGATACATCACCAGTCCCTATTTGCTCCAGTCCTATTCCACGATCACCTCTACAGGCAGGAGCAATACACAGTGCTGGGCAGGAGATCTTCAGTGATGAGCAGCAGAAAGGAGAGACAAGACAATTAAATGATGTCCTCCACCTTGCAGGGCAGTCTCTGGCTTCTGAAGCCCAGTCCTCTTGCTGTTCATCGCTGCTGTTAGAAGCCACAGACTTATCCAGCTATGGAGCTAAGCTGCAAAAAATGAAGGATGAATTCATAGGTTCGGCCTTGGAACTTATTAAGAAAAGGTAACATGATCCGTGGGGTCACCTGAAAGCAGTTCCCTTGTTAATGATCTGGTCTTTCTCCTGATATATACATTTAATTCCTGTAGCATAAATGTCCTGTTGGCAGAGCCTTTCATCTTGGAGTCTCTGATAGCCACATGGACATGTCTTTAAACCTGTTCAGCTTAAATTCCACCTTGCGGGGGATTAAACATCAAAAAGCATTTTCATCTAGACTTTGCCTTTTTGTGCACCTTAATCCTGTAAAGACAACAGTCATTAGTAGTTATGACACCCAGTTTCCCACCCATTTTACTTCTGTATTAAATTGTCAAAATGTCTTTTTTTTTTTTTAGCATCTGTTAAAAGTAGAAGACAGCCAAAGGATACAAAGTACTGATATGATTCCTTTGAAGAAAGATGTAGAGTCTGTCCCACCACAGCAGGACATGAATTTAGATAGTGTGACATGCAGCAGCAAGTGCTTTCACTTGCTGCCTAAATGTAGTGAACAGGCACACAAGGGCAAGATGGCTGCTATGAGTCTTTAACCCCATCTTGGAGACGTGCACAGGCAGTGAGTGAAAGTACTTGTAAATACTGTCCTTCTGCCATCTCTGTGTAGGCAGCCAGAGAAAATAGTTCCATAAAGCCTTCCTCCTGTTCCATCCAGGGTTTTTCCCCTTCCCTGGGTAAGATGTTCACAATGACTGCTTTCTCGATCCTGGTTTTGGGCACTGCAGTCCTGTTACCTCCCTCCTGCTTAAGAAATGGTGATTCCTTTCTATGCAGGGTAGCACAGTAGGAATCAGCAGAGTTCTGGAAGTTAAGAATTTGGAGCAGTTATCACTGTCTTACCATGAGATGAGGCTGAGGGAAAAGGAGGAGTAAGTGTTGGTGGAGTGGTTTGTTTGCATGCACTTGGCTTTCATGGTTGGATTTGCCAAGAATTGCATTAGACTTGGCTCCTGACTGCTTCTGCAATCCACAGATGGGTGTGTGAAATGCCAGGGCATCAACCTTGTATACTGTCTTTTCATTTCTGGAATGCATGGGCTGAGACTGGACTCTGTTTTTAGAGGAGATAATAGTGACTTCTGCACAGGAATGAAAGTGGTCTGAAAGAACTTAAGTGGGGCTAAAGCCAGAGTGACAGTAGAAATAATTCTGCAACTTTGTAATCCAAAGTAAAGTAGGTGGTGTGAGAGCCCTCAGGGTTTCCCTCAGCTGTCCAGCCCAGCCTTTGTGCTTTTCTTTCACAGTATGAAAATCCAGTGAAGAGATAGATGAGAAAGTTATAGGCTGCAACCATTTTAATGGATTAGGCTATTTTTATCATGAATGTGAAATTAAATACACTGAATGGCACAAGCAGTAAGGGCATAAGAACAGCTGTCTCTTTGCAGATCAATGATTTTACTGGTATCTGGAGCCCAAGCTGCATGCAGAGCAAAGTACAGGAAATGAGGAGTGCATATGATCTTCCTTCCCACTACTCTCCCAGCCCCCAAACACTTCCTGCCCAGGGCCTTTATTTGTGGTTTCTGTGCTTTTAATATTCACAGTGGTTTTTGCTTCTGTGAATGGGTTCAGTCTCCCTAGTTGGATTTGTTAAAATCTATGAAGCAATTTTTATTAACACTAAAATTACAGTTGGTCTAAAAATGTGAAGGACAATGGTTCCAGTATTAGAGAGGTAGTTTTATATGTGGAGGAACCACCTTGGCATTATTGTTTTTAGAGTAATAACAATTAATGGTAGTTGTTATTGCCAAAGCACTGGTTATTGGGACACTCTGATTTTCTTTGTTTAGAAATGTATCATTTTTCCATCATTTCACCTGAGACTGTAATGTCCCTGAACATCTCAGAGATTACATTACAGTATATTCACTACTCCCGCTGATTTTCATTGCAGAGGTGGGAGATTTTTGTCTGCATTTTGGGTGCTAAATTATGATTGCTGGCATCCAGGCCACATTCTTTCTAAGTCTCAAATGAAGTTAGCTGGAAGTTGGGGATTTGGTCCCGTTTCCACAGATACTCAGCTCAGCAAGCCTCTGATAGAGATGTTGTGATGGAGCATCACAGCGTAGAATATCTAAAATTGTCTTCTCTTTCTAATGCTTCTGTGTAAGTGTCAGTTTTACAAAGCAGTTTGTCTGTAAGTTAGCAGTCTCCATAGTAATTAATTGTTAATTATTTAAGATTCATTCAATTGACTTAATATTTTGTCAGTGAAGATTTGATTGTCAGTCTCATAATTATGGTGGCTTTAGCCCCCTCATGGGTCACTGGATACCTTTAACTTAGGTTGTAGTCCTGGCTGGAAAGGGGTGTTGCTGTCTAGGTGAAATCCTGTAAGCTTTTCAGTATATAGTCCACTTTCTGAAATTGCTTAAGTGGGGAATTGCTCAGGACAAGGACATGCAAATACCTCAGGTTTGTGTCTATGAAATGAGGGACATGGTGACAACGGAAAGCTGCACAATTTAGCCAAGGACATGACTAAGAAAGAAGGCTTCCTGAAAAGAGTGATGGGCTGTATGTGGGGTGACAGTAGGGTAGGGGGTACAATATCAACTTCCCCTAGCAGAGGATTGCAAGGCAGGAAGGCAGGTGACAGCAGGGAAGGAATGCACAAAAATGTTTCCATTAGTCAGAAAGAGTCAGGAACATGTAGAAAGGGCTGAGAACTGCTGGCTTGGACAATGGTAAAACCATGAAGAGGCCCATAGAGACAGTGAAGGAAAGCAAGTGCACTTCCAGTTATACACCATCCCCAGTACCTCCACTTCCATGAAATTCAGAGTTGATGGCCAGAGGTTTAAAAACATACTCAAAAAGAACCGGTCCTCCCTGTGTTGGCCCAAGTGCATCACCTCTCTTGGGGAGAACAGGAAAAACTGACACCAACCCCAGGCACAAACTCCTGTCCCAATAAGTGATTTAATCCAACAGAAGAAAAGATGCTGGAGTCCCCCCTTCTACGCCTCTCTGTGAGGGCAGAGGGGACTTGACTTGCTTGAGCAGCTGATGGTGTGAACCTGTTGGCAGCACAGATCTCTGCCAGGAGGAGGGGACTAGAGAAAGGGGCAATATCTTGTTTTCTTGGCAATGTCCCCTCTTCCTCCTAAGCCAGAGGCAAAGATTAAAGGAGCAGCCCTAAGATGTGGTTCCACAAAACTGCTTGTATCCTCCCTGTTTTGCTCACATCCTTCTGATCACACACTGATCTAGTGGTGTGTGGAGCAGCACTTGCCCCAAGACCACATGACCAGTACATCGAGCAGGAGGGATCGAATCATAACAAGAAGTAGAGCAGTCAAACAAGGGATGAAGAAACCTCCTTTCACACAATGTGGGCTCTGCATCATTGCCTTTCTCACCTCCAGCTGACCAGCCATGGGGTGGGTTGCATTTCTCAATCTTCAGTCATGTTTCCTTAGCTCACCTCTCTGGGTAATATTGGCTCTTATTCCTACTGAAGATCACGTCTGGGGAGTTTTTTTTTAAATATCCCTTTTGGGCTATGAAAACCACAATAGGTGGTGGCATCTGGTCTGTAGACCTTATCAGCAGAAAGCTGCTGTCAGCTTCACTTAGAGGAGCAGCAATACTTTGGAGTGCTTCCCATATTTAGGCAGATGATCTTGAAGCACTGTGAAAATGCCAAATGAAAGCTCAGCATCTCTCTTGAGAGTGTTCTGTATAGTGGGAGATGGTGTGATCAAGAAGATAATTCCAATTATGAGCTCTGCTACTAACCTCATGGATGCATCCCATTGCCTCTCTGTGCCCCACCATGGTCCCTTTTCTGTGTTATTTAACCAGGAGCTCTTTTGAGCAGGAACAGCTTTTGGAAAGGGTGGTTTTTGGCAGTGGCACATCCTCTTTAAGGGTTTTGTTGCTCCTTAACCTGTGCCTTCCCTCCCATGGGTTTGCCCAGCTGATCTGTTCTTACTTTATGCAACTCAATGAAACATTGTTGAAATTATCTGTCTGAGAATATATGAGAGAGGGATTTTAAACCCATATAATTTCAAGACTGATTTTATATCATGGCCACACAGACAGTTACACACACTTAAGGAGTGGTACCCCAAGCATGGCTGGGGACAAGAGGGAGGAAGGAGACAGAAACCTCTCAAGCCAGACCAGGCCAGGTCAGTACCATGGTGGGACTGCAGCCTTGCTGTGTGCCCGTGCTGCTCTTAGTCCTGCCTTGTAAGTGCTACAGACTGCTCTGTGCCAGCAGTGATGTTGGTATTCCCCTTCTACAGGCTGGGGAGTAGAGACCTGGAGAGGGGCAGCAAAAAGCAAATGCCAGGAGTCTGCCATTGGCACTATTGCTGTTGTCGCATAGCCACGGCTAAACTCTTTTTAACTGGTTGTGTCAGCAGGGACCTGGAAACATAAATGGAGGAAGATGAAAATGCATCAGCTGGAGAGATGCAAACCAACTTTTCTGGCCTGATAACAGAGCCAGTTTGTATTCTGGGAGATTTGTTCCCTCTTCAGTCATTTTAGTATTGGCTGATGGTTTGTTATTGGAGCCAACTGTCATTCACTGCGAGGAGAATGCCTGTCTGTCTCATGTGTTTGCTTGTAGTTGACACTGTTGGAATTGCACATTAGCAGTGTGACCTACCAGCATAAGTTCACAAGTAAAGCCTTTAAGAAGAAGCAGATTTTTCTCATAGGAGATTTTTGTTAAGCGTAAAATGCATGCAGAACCTGAAATATGTTCCAGACACTGGCTTCCTGTATATACAAGCATCCATATTCAGTCCTCACAACCTTTCTTTTTAAAGGAATCCAAGTCCATAAAAAATAAGTAAACCCAAAAAAAAAAAAAAATTCATCCCAACAGGCTTCATTATGCATGAAAATAAGATGTCTTAGAGAGCCTGTTAAAAAAAAAGTATCACAAATAGTATCACAAATGACAGCCTGTTAACTACTCTGTCAAGTCAGTGGTTTTGCACCAGACTGTGTCTGCTGCAGAGGGGGGAACGTGGGGTTGGACAGGCTGCCTGCATCAGCCAGGCCAGGCCCTTGTTAGCACTGGACAGCCGTGAAGGAGGGCATCCCAGAACTGCCAAGTGAGAGCAACAGACACTGCCAGTCTTTTCAGGTCTCAAGTGCACCAAAAGGCCTGATCATGAGTTCACTGGAAACAGACAGTATCTTTCCAGTGACTTCAGTGGGCTTGGGATCATATGAGATGAAAAACAGAGGGAATACTCCTGTAATCCTCTAATCCCTTCAAAGTATTATGGTTTATAGCAGGTGATTTTCTTCCAGATGAGCAGTATGGTTTCTGTGTTGGCAGCATCTCCTTAAATAGCAGCAAATATGGATATGGCCTACTTAGAAAGGAGTGTTTCTGGTCTCTATGGAGCACCTCATGTTTTATGGACACAAAAATGCCCTGTGAACAGCTGAGACTTGATAACCCAGACTGATGTTGGCACGAGTGCAGTTACCCAGTTTGCAGTGTCTTAACTGAGCAATGCTCAGAGCCCCTGAAACAAAAGCACAGCTGTCCACGCTGACCAGTCACGATCCCTGCCTGCACTTTTCCTGAACTGTTGCAGATTGTTGTTTGAACCTGGGCTGGCTGCTCAGTCTCATCTGTGTCAGGAACGGCAGGAGAGCTGCATCCGTGACGTTCAGTGGAGTCTGCTTCTTCCCTTGCAGCTGCAATGCTGAGACTGCTGCCAAATCCCCCTCCAAGGGGCGGTGTGATCTGAGGGAAGCTGATCTCCCACCTCTGGAGGACAGCCAGCAGTCCACAGCGATGTCCATGGCAACAGAGACCTGGGAGGACAAGCCAAGCAATGAGACATCCAGTGACACTCCACCTGCAGGGAACGTAAGGGAGAGGAATTCCCCTCTCATGCATGCGTTTAGGATTTTTTCCTTGTTAGAAGCTCTGAAGGATCCCTTCATTGTAGGAACTGGGCAGGCTGGGACATGGCAATCTGGCAAACTCCCATGAGTGATTAAACTCTGTTAGAAGCATTAGAAGCTTTTTTATTACACTCAGTAAAACAGGAGTGAGTTTTTTGCCTCTGCCTATGTGCTGCTGCATTTCTTGCAGGAAGTTCAGCAATAACCCCTTCATGGCTTCCAATGTGTCTGGGGATTCAGACAGATTGCCTCCTAATGCCCCCTTGGGCAAGCTGCTGGTGCAGATGGGGCATGGAGGCTGGACTTCCTGACCCTGCAGTGCTGAATCTTCACAGAGCAGCTGCAAGCAAGCTCAAGTCCCTGAGCACACACCCATAGCCAGGGCTGTGCTCTTGACTTCTTCATGGTTATTTGACAGCCATGATCCAACCACCTCGGAGCTGCTGAACTCAGAGCTGTACAACAGCAAAGGGAGAGGGCTCCTGACTTGTTAGGGCTGAGCAAGACAGAGGGACTCAGGGAGACAGATTCTTAATCATCATGTAGCAGAGCTACATTTACAATCCCATTGCTGATGAGTTTCCTTTTCCCTCTTTTAGCAACTGAAGTCCAGTGTCTGCAAAACCAAGTACTGCTTTGACCTCAGCCTTGCTCCAAACCCTTTCTTGCCTCTCTTGCAGACCCCCAGTCCTGCCTGTCGCCGATCCAGCTCTGACATTGTCCATGAGAGCACGGATGGTGCCAAGGCCCAGCGGGAGTGCCGGCTGCGGCCGCACTTCAGTGACCCGATGCCGACAGACTCGGTGAAGAGGAAGCAGCTGGAGCTGAAGATCGCGGCTGCAGCGCGGCAGCACGCACAGAAGCGCCGGCAGGAGCGAGACTGTGGTACACACACTGCACACTCGGGGCTTATGGGCCAGATGCTGGGCCCTGCTGTGCTGCTCTAAATGTGGAGTAACTACAAACTAGGGGAGGGAAGCATCCTGGGTTGTACCCAGGTGTGCAGGAAATCAGGATCTGCTCTGTCCCTGACTGGTAGATGGCAGGGGAAGAGGCAGCCCAAATGAGTTCACTGGTATGGGCAGTGCAGAGATGACAGATCCCAGACCTCACCTGGGAGCCGTTTACTTCTGACTCTCACCAGTCTCAGCAGCAAAACAGGGGAGGCAGCTCACAGCCCTGCTTCACCATAACCAGCCTGTCCCTCCAGGGTTCCTGCCATTCATGGCTGTGCCAGCACGAGTTCCTCGGGTAAGCTCTGTGCAGCTGGCAGTGCCTGTAACAATTTGTGTCTGTTCTCAGGTCCAGTGGTAGCAAAAGCCAACCTTGGCCATGGTGGCAGCTTTGATGAGACCCGAAGAACCCCACGGGGCTCCCTCCGCTCCAGACGTCACTGGAGCAACGTCAGCAGTCTGAGCACGGACAGCGGGATTGTTGGTGTGAATGATGCCCGGGATGACCTGGATCCCACTGAGGCCACCCGGACCAAGTCAGCAGATGTGGAGAGGGCAGATAGTGGCATTGGCCAGATGCCAGCCAGGAAGTGGAGGAACAGGGCATCTGAAACGCTGAGCTCCCTGCAGGCCTGGGAAGCCCACCGTCCCTGCACCGACTGTGGAGAAAGGGACCTCCCGGTGGAGACAGATGTTCAGAACTGCAACCAGAGGCGGGCTGATCTCTGCGAGAAGTGCCGCAAGCGCAGGACGGAGCGCAAGGAGTCTGTGCTGGAGTTTGTCAACACGGAGGCCAGCTATGGAGAGGACCTGCGCATCATCAAAGAGGAGTTCTACCTCCCCATGCAGGCAGCTGGGCTGCTGAGCCAGGAGCAGCTCCAGGGCATCTTCAGCAACATCCAGGAGCTCATTGACCTCAATGAGAGCTTCCTGGAGATACTTCAAGAAGAGATTGATCAGGCCTTTGACCAGGTATGATGCTGCCTCTGCCCTCTAAAGGCCACATGGGGCTGGACCGGGCAGACTGGAATAGGTTTTGTATTAGGGGGGCAGCATAAGTGGAGCAGAGGAACAGAAGGTAGGGCTCCTGAATTATGGTCAGCTATCAGCTATCTTGCTCTCTCAGCTATTCTGATTTCAGCTCTGTGCCAGGTCACAGGTGTTTGACTCACTGTGCTGTGGTGATGCCACTGACATTAGCAGTCTTGGTCGTTTATCCCATTAACAGGTCTTAATGGTTCCATTATCAAAGTTGGTTTTAGGCCAGTTGGCCTGGATGCTGGTAAGAATGTGACCGTGGGGGCACAGAGCTCAGCTTGCTCTGTATCTCAGGCTGTGTTCTTGCAGCCCTGAGCTGGCTGGCTTCATGATGGCTTGGCTGTGTTTGCCTTGACTTGCATTTTACTGCAGCTTGGCTCTAGGCTGTCTGTGGGATCAGGCAATGCAGGCTGCTCCCTTCTCTACAGCTCTGTATGACTGCTTCTTCTGATGCACCCTGCCTTGCACAAGGAGCTTTCCTGCCCCACCAGCATGGGTACAATACACCCTCTTGACTAAGAGGCTCACTCTGGCCTTCAAGCCCTTGCTCTGATGAGCTGGCTGAGCCCACAGGAGGAGAGCAGACAGCTTTTTGCATGTGGAAGAGCAAGCAGTTAGACCAGCTTTCCTTCCCCTTCTCAGGCACTGACTCCCCCCCAGACCTGCAGGAACTGCCTTTCGACTGGGAGGGGTGAGCCCAGCTCCTCCTTTGGTCTGGTGCTCAGCAGAACCTGCAGTAGTTCATGCTGACAGGACTGAAGGCAGGCCCCGTGGCTGTGCCTCTCCTGAGCTGACTGAGCAGGGCTCTATTGCATACTTGCAGGGGGACGATGACCTGATGACGGTGTGCATCGGAGAAATATTCCTGGAATTTGTAAACATGCTGCCAGCCTTTCAGACATACTGTCTTCGGCAGTCCTCCTCTGTGAATATGCTCAACGCTCTGGAGAAGGAGAAGGAGTTGCTCAGGTGAGAAAGGGGATGAGCATATTCATCCAGGCCTGGGGACAGAAAGGCAGCAGGCTGAGGGTGAAGCCTTTGCCAGCCTATCTAGATCAAAGTTTGATGCTAGTGTTCTTCAGTTATCGCTGCTCCCTTCTTGGGGTGAGGACAGTCATTTATTCTCAAAAAATATTCAGTCCTTGGTATCTCCACTGGTATCAACCAGTTGCTCCCCAGCTGTACTCTGTATTTTGTGCTGGCAGTATCTGCCCAGTGACCACTGCACTGAACTGTCACCAAATATGCAGCTGAGATCAGCTCTCAGTCCCCATGCTAGAGCCCAGGTTGGATTTCCACTACAGAAAGCCACTTGTGGCACACATGACTTGAATTTGGTTCCCATTTCTAGCCTTGGTCTATTGGGCAATGTCAGGCAAGTAATTTCTCTTTTCACTGCTCAGCCAAATTCTTGTTTAATATGCTTTGTAATCTAATGATGAAAGGCATTACAAGTTAATGCAATCTGATATAAACTGATGTATCTGCCTCATGTTTACGTCAGTGGGTACCAGAGAAAGATCACACCCTTGATATTTTATGATTTAATAGAATACTGTTAGGATGTTATGTGCAAGTGTCCCAGGCACCTCATCAGGATTCTGCAGCTGAGCACAGCTGCAGAAGTGATTGTTAGTCTTTAATAAGGCAGAATTCACAAGGTTGCTAGAAATGGGGGGGCTGCAGTGCCCAGGAGCTGTCATCACCACGCTGTTCATTTGCATTTAGGATTGCAGCATCTGCTGGCAGAACAACCACCATTTCATCCTGTCTTCTTAAATCCCTGCAGAATATTCCTCAATGTCTCCCAGAATGACAACACAGCACTGCGGCGGATGAACTTGAGGTCCTTCCTGATGGCCCCTTTGCAAAGGGTCACCAAGTACCCCCTGCTGCTCAGCAGAATCATCAAGGCCACCACCGAGTACCACCCAGACCACGGCAGCCTGCGGGAGGCCAAGAGCCGCATCGAGTCCCACCTGGAGCACATCAACATGAAAACCAAGCAGGAGGGGAACACGTGGACCCTCCGATCCTTTCGCCAGGACAGCAAGAAGAAGAGGGAAGTCATCAACATCGAGATGAGAGAAACCGCCCTCAAAACTGTCGGTTGGCTGCGGGAGGAAACGCGGTTTGTGATGGAGGGGTCTCTGCAGCTGGCCCAGCCCCCCGACGGCCAGTGGGTGAAGAAAGGCAGCAAGACCCTGAAGTTCCAGAACATGCAGGTCCTCCTCCTGGTGAACATGAAGCGTGTGTCCGAGTCCAGCCTGGAATCAGCTGAGCCGGGGCCTGTGAAGGATGCGGTGCTGGTACTCATCAGGGACAAAAATAATGGGAAGTTCCATTTGCTCAGGGAGCCCTTGAGGCTGAGTAATTGCATCGTCTCCACTGATCCCGACTGCGACGACACCTTCGAACTCATTGAGATCAGGCGGGAGGCGTTTGTGTTCCGGGACAGCGACCGGGCACGGACTCACCACTGGTTCAGGCAGATCCGGCGCTACTCCAGGGAGCTGGGCTCCTGGAAGAAGCGGCGGAATGCGCTGCCCAACATCATGATCAGCACTCCTCACACCAGGCCCTGAGTCCTGCATGGGCAGGCTTGGCTTGACCAGTGCCACATGCAAAGACCATCGAGAGCTCCAGTGGCCTGAACTTGCTCCACGGACAACACAGGGAGGAGCCTGATCCCCAGAGACTCTTACCAGCACTGGAAGCAAACACCACAGCCTGGTGCTGGTCTCCAGCCTCTGGACTCACAATAGTTTGTGGCTCGTGTACAGACAGAGATGGGCTCCCCTCGAGGAGATCACAGAAGGATAATGATTTAACTTGTTAATGTTGCACTGCAGGAGAATGATGTATGATGCTTGCCATTGCATGGATCGTGTTGAAAGCCAGTCTTGACAATAAGAGAGGTTTCCACTATTGACTATATTTCATCAGCATTAGGTAAAGTCTGGGTACTCAGCAAAATTAGGTGCAGTATTATGCAACAGAGGGTGAAAGCTGGAAAAAATTATGTTTTCCACCACTACTCCTAAGGACTGTGTTTCATTATTCACCTCTGTATATTCAGTCAAACCACTTGTTTAAAAAGAAAGGCCTTTCATCTTTAATCCAAATGAAGTAGGTATCAATTTGCTCAGATTCAGCTGCATGCACACAGCAAAAAAGAAAAAAAAGGAAAAAAAAAAAGAGCAAACCCATAAACCCCACATATGTGTAGAACCTGTGGAAGAGCAGCACACCCCCAGTGAGAGTCTGTTACTTAACTGACTTAGGGACTGGAACACAGTGCTGCATCTGAAATATCTCAGAAGTATATGTAAATACAGCTCTGCTACCACTGATAGTAAATTTAAGAGTTTGCAATTATTTAAATGATGTAATCTAGTGTATTTCAAAATTTAATGAAAGGAACAATTTACATTGTGCTGTAGAGTAACATAAAATGTTTTAATAATTATGTTTCAATTACTTTAGGTGGATATTTTTTTAATATTTGTATTCTGGAGTATGTATTTCACTTAATATGGGGGGCATTCAGGTGAGCAGTGTGCCTAGGTCTGCTCTGTGGATCCCCTGAACAGAATTCAGGGCTACTCCAAATGAAACTGGGTGAATGGTACAAACCTGCTACTCAGATTCTCACTAGACAACAACAGACTGGCACAAACCCTTTTGCTCTGGAGCCAAAACTGAGGCCACAAATAACTGCCCCCTGAGGTCCAGCCTCTCTCAGTTGATCAGCAGGGAAATTATTTGAAGCTGAACAATGGTAAAAAGGCAAACAGGGTTTAACCTTTTCAGCCTGACATTAACACTGACTGCTGCTTTGCAAAATGTCACGCTGTGACTTACACAGCAAAGGCCAGATCTCAGCCTGGAGGCTGAATTAAAGGAGCCTAAATTTTGGTCCGTGGATCGGGGAGGACAGCCTGTAAATGTTCGTTCAGACCCACAGGGTAAAGACAAAGCCAATCAGTACTATTCACTACCAACAAAATATTTTTGTTACAGGCATTTATTTCACAGGAGGATTCACACAAGCACATTTGTGTATTTCTCCAGAGATCAACCAGCATCAGAGGTCACCAATGAAGGCAGATAGAAGCCGTCTTCACAAAGGTAGCCCTAATCTTGTAAAGTCACTACTGACCCAGCATCTGAGCAAGCCTCAAACTGTGCCCAGTGCTTTGTCCTCTGGCCACAGCTGCCAGGGCTTGTTGCATTGCTCCGGGCACTGCAGCAGACACCACTGACACGTGCCTACTGGCTGTATTTTCTCTTGTTCTGCACCATCCAGCATTTTAGTGCTTCATCTTGTCCTTGAGGAAATGGGAAGATTTGCATCATCTGGAGGGTACCCAAGACGTGAGTGTGGCCACACACAGCTAAGCTCTGTAGCAAGCAATAGCTGTCAAAGTGATTGTCAGGGCAGCAGCCTGGCTCCCTCAGGTGAGCTGGAATTCCCTCCAGCTCTTTCTAATCACTAGACAATAAACTGTTTCCCCAAAATATGCACTGAGCAGCTAGTGAAGAGCATGAGGCATTGCTTTTAGTTTGCCTTTTTTTTTTCACAGAGATAGATGCCTGAGCAGAGCAGCTGCTGGAGGAAGATTTCTCTTACGTCCTGAAAGATCTCATTTATGAGCCTTCAAGCCCCATTTACCTCACATGCAAAAAGCAACAGCTTGTAGCACCTTTGTCTTCTCTCCCAAGACCACAATGGCACAGCCATCTTCTCTTCATTTCTCCAGGGCACCTCTGACAAGAGAAGGCATAAGTACAGTAACAGCCCAATTTATTCAAACAGTGAGTGGCTTTCACAGCCACAAAGCTGCTGCTTGCTGGAAAGTTTTCAATTACTTTCCAGCACAGTGATTTTCTCCACATCAATTCATGCTCAAAATGACCAGTGGACCGTTTGTACAGTCATATCTTTAAATCAAGATACCTTCAGCCAGCCTGGCTGTTCAAAAAGGTTAGAGAACAATAAGTACGTAAAAGGTCTGATATTCAGCATCAATCTTATGTTTGGCTGATTGTTCAGTTTGTCAGATTCAGGGTTTTTCTAGGTATCACAGGAAGCACCTGCCTGCCAGGCTCCTGTAATCATGGCCTATTTCCTCTGAACCAAACTCTCCCCAGAAGAAGGTCCATGAATAATCACCGGGTATTGAGTTATGAGCAGGACGTGTACTTGGTACTGTAGCCCTGTTCTAAAAAGCCTGTGGCCAAGGAACACTAAGTACAAGCCCTTTGATCTGGGGCAGCCACGGGAAGCGACAGTGGGATCTCTGAACCTGTCAGACTGGACAGAGGTTGTGCTTCCAGCACACACTCCTTTTATGTACCTGGTGTGTGCAGCTGCTCACCTGTCTGCAAATTACAGGTGTTGAAAGGGGACATGAGCAGGGAACAAGCCCTGTGGCCCTGTGAGTACTTGTGGCGTGGGGTGAGGCAGCACAGGAAGGGCAAGAGTGTCAGTACACTGACAAGGGAGTAGGTTTCCATAATCCTCAGGCACCCTTCTGAACTAGATGATCCCTCTCCTGGGAAGTTCCAGGTCTTTCAGTATCACATGTACACATCTTACTTGGCAGCCATGGAGATTAGTCTTGCTGTATTTTTCCATTTCTGATTAACAAACTGACAAAATGCTATTATAACCCAGGGTACTTGGAACAGGGTTGTCTGCAAGCCAAGAAAGCAATTATTTGTTCTAAGCTGGCTGTTGTAGGTCTCTGTAATATTTTTATGCCTTTCATTGTCACGACTGACAATACTAAGATTACTTTTCAAGACTCCTGCCCACTGAGCTTACCCAGGTAGTACAAGCAGACCTTTCTGGAAGTACCCAGGGGAAAAAAGAGAAATCTGGTTACTCTCTTGATTTACTAGAACTCATAAATGACCTTTAAAAAGAATTTAGTATAAGCCTTACAGGTCATTTACCAGGAAAACAACAAAAGACAATCTTTATTTTTAGAGTCCATGTAGTTTTGAGCTCTGAAGGCAGACAGACAAGATGACAAAACACTGGACTAAGAGCCCTCTATGAGCTCAGGTCCCAAGGAAAGAAGGAATAGCTCCTTTATGAGTCATGAGGCTGGGTGGGAAAGCCTGAAGAAAACATGTGAAGATGAAGAGAAATACTTCAGAGGGCAGACACTTCTGCTTTAGTGAATTGAGATTCTCTCTTTCATGGTGTCCTCATACTTTCCTGGTTGTCATGAAAAGAAGTACAGATGGGGAAGGGGTGCTCAGTGTGGGTCTCCACTATTTGATCAAGAACACATCTGAGAGGGAGAACCAGCTTTGGTCTGGCAGCAAGCAGTTGTCATTGGAGACTGAGATTGACCTCAGTACACCCCAGATCCTGGAAAAAGCTCTGGGATCATCTCAGATCTTTTGACTTTGCTGCATGTGAATTTATAATGCAACAGAAGTCCCAGAAAATCTTTTCCCCAGCAGGAGATTCTGGTGAATCTTGCACTGTCTTGCTTGTCCCTGACACGTTCAAGGAAAAAAAGTTTAAATCTTCTAGCACCATGTCAAAGATCCCTTCAGGGCTCATGGATGAGGCAGCTGTACTAACTCTCATTTTGTGATGTCTCCTCTTATGTGCGTGCTGGGGAACTGGATAAGATTTAGCTAGAACTAGGTTGACATTCTCTGACTTGAAACTGGAAAAACCTGGAACTGAAAGCAAAAGAGGAAAGTGTCCTCCCAGAGATCAGATAAATAAATATTCAAAGCTCTCACTGTCATTGAGTGACCTGTCACTACAGTGGAGTAGGAAGGAGCAAAATGTCTTACTGATCAGGCAGACGAAGGAACTGCCTTATTTCTCACATGCTGCTGCAGAGGAGCAATCTTTTTACAGTAACACTGTACAGTCGAAAAACTCCAGGCAAGCCCTAAGGGCACTCGTTAGAAAAGAATATACCTCCCCTGGGAAGCTGAAGGTGATCCCCTAAGGGAAACCTTTCTAGACATGATGGAAAGGTTGAGTGATAGGAACAAAGTTCCTGTTCTTCAGCAGGGATGGAACAACACTTTGGGGCAATCAGAACACAGGCAGAGCGTCCTCCAGCACTGGTCTCTGCCCAGGCTTGACTGGGAGCAGTTACACAGCTGGAAAGAGTTGAAAGATGGCATTAGGCTCTAGATCCATTAGCAAGGATTAACATAATAATAATTTGCAACTTTCCAGCTCAAATCCTGCCCCAGTGTGATCTCCAGCAGTGCAGGCTTTGCATCCCTGAGAAGTGATCTCACCTGCAATTGAGAAGACCCAGTCTGCAAACAGCCCTCTCAGGGAAGGCTCTCTGCATGGAATCAGGCAAAGGATTGGTGGAGGCCCAGGTGGCTTGAACCCTTCCCTCCTAGGACAGGAACTTCCCTTGCAGTGCCAGAGTCACATCCCTGGGAAGACTTCCAGAGGAGCAGAGCACCTTGCAGAGCTCAGGCTCTTATGTTTTCCCCAGGTTAGATGTTTGTACGCCCAGAGTGTGAATGTGCAGGTGAACAAGCGCTCAGACAAGGAGTATATTCCTCTTTTCAAGAAAGGGCTGGTTTTCCAACAGCCATGTTCTCCTTGGGCAGGGCAAGCCCCCAGTGCTGACCAACCAACGCAAACCAGAAGTACCAGTTTGAAGTGACAATAAACAGGCAGTGAAGCCTGCAAGGAGATACCCATCTTACCTAACTCATGCCTGACCCACAACACACAGACAGGAGATACAAAGCAGATAGGAGCCTTCCTTCTGAAATCCAAACTCGTTTCATGGCACTCCATGAATTCAGCAGGGAGGAGACTCTGAACAACCCCTACACTCTTTAGTAGAGTTGCACCCCTGCATCCAATGCAGCTCTGTTTAGTAGAGCTGCATCCAGTGACAGTACTTGAAAAAGAGAAGATGAACTACAGATGGGTGATGGGTCAGGAGCCACACACAGACCCCCAGCATCATCCACATTCACTTTCTGCTCCCCTTAATTGCCTTGGTGTGTAATGACCTCGCTGGCTGAGAAACCTGGGTGAGGCTCTGTAGCTCACTCACTTTGCAGTGAAATGAAGGCAAATTATTTGTTCAGAGAGAAACTCCTTGGCAATCCTCTCAAAACGGGAAGCAGTTAAATTACTGCAAGAAAAATCAAACCATTTACCACAGAGTGTTACAGCTCAGAGAATACTGAAAGCTGGCACTGCAGGGAGAGGAAGAAGCCTCCTTCCAACACACTGGCACAGCATGGAGGGGGGACTGTGTGATGTACCAGGTCAGGAGCAAACACTGCTGAAAAATAAAGATTGTTTCAGCTAAATCAGTTCCTTGATCCAGCTCACTACACAAAGGCATTTGCTGGCACCAGGAAAGGGCAGCCTGGAGGTGATAATGTGTCCTCTGACAAGTGCCAGTTTAAAGAGGTGGCTGGGCTGGCTGCAGTTAATCAATTCCAGCAAGCAGAGCCCAGTTCAAGAGCCAGCCCCAAGGTCTATTGTGCATCCTGCTCACCCCTGCTTCCCAAACTGTTTCAGGTCAGCACTTGCATTGATCTGGTGGGCTTCAAACAGGCAGGACTATAAACAAAGAGCCATTAAACAAATCAACTATTTAAGTACCTGTCCCGGGTTGCCTTTATGAGGCTTGTCATCCCCATTCGTCTGTGTAGCTTGGAAAATAAGTTTTTGCACCTTTAAAATTCATTCTGAGAGCAAAGAGGGGGGACAATGAAGCCCACAGTTTGTTTTCACACTTTGTTCTTCCCTCCTCCGATACCCTTTTTACTGAAATAAAGAAAATCCACAGAAATTACATCAAGATGCAAAAAATCCAAACAAACAAGTTTGTGAATACAAAGATGATCCAAGAGAGCACTCCCAGGAACACACTTGAGGCTGAAGTGGCTCAGGGAACAGCTGTGCTGGGTGTTGAGTCAGACTCTCCAGTGCTCCTGCACTGACTCATTCCCCTCCCAGCTGCCAGCACACGCTGCGCAGTCCATTCAGTACCAACAGGAGTCACTTGTTCAGAGTTCAAGTGCATCTGATTCACCATGAGCCATCAAGCTTCTGCAGTCCACTGCCATTCCCTGCTCCCCCTTCCCTACTCAAGTCCTTCTGGGTTTTCCCTTCTTCCTTCTACTCCCAGCTCTGGGACAGGAACACAACTTACCATTTAGGATCAGAGAAATGTGCAGATTCCTTGTCAAGGTCACAAGGTCCTACAGGCTACCGTGGTGCAGAGGAAACTACAAAAGCATCCCCATCTTCCCCTGCTGCTGCCTAGGGAGAAAGTTAGTGGTTTTCCCTTCTCCACACCCAGGCTGGGAATGAGCTGTGTAGCCTGGCTCTTGCAAACAGTGCTTTTCCAGAGGACAATGCTAGGCTCTCCCAAGACCTAGAACAGGAAAGAACAAGGTGTTTGCTAAACACCCTCCAAGAACATAACACTGAGTGTCTCTTTCTTGGGCCCTTGCTCTTCACAGAGCCTTACACAGAAGGATCCCACACCCTGAACCTCTGTAAGCCCTAAGTAAGAGCCTTGCTCTTCCAGTTGTCCCTCCCATGGTACCTGCACCTCTGGCACAGCACTGCTTCAGCCCCACCACCTCTCAGAACCCACCAGCAAGAGCTGGCAGATCTGGGATCTAGTGAACAGCTGTATTAGGCACACAGGATCCCGTGTCAGGAAGTAGACCTGCTGCATGACCAAATAAAACTGGAGCACCTGGGACACAGTCAGCGCAAAGCCTTAACCAGCAGCTGCCCTGCCACAGCCTCACATCCCAGTCCCACATGCCAGGAGTCCTCTAACCTAAGACACACCAAACTGATGCTCAGGAAACCCCTCTCTATTCCCCTGCTCCCACGAATTTCCTGTGTGACCTTGAAGTGCACAACTGTGTCTGCACAGCCTTAGAGTGTTGGTTCACCCCCCATCTCTGGTTTGGGCAGTAAAACTGGCTTAAGCTCCTTCCTTCCTCCCACTGCCACAGTGTTAAGTCGAGAAATGAGCAAACACTGGCACAGGGCAAGAACAAAGAAATACTTTGAAAGCTGTTACATTGCCACAGGGCTCAGGAAGTTACACCCTCATTTTCTTCAGCTGTGAAATTGCATCTCCCCATGTTAAGTAACATAAGATACAAAGGATGAGGACAAACATGAAAGATTATGAGATGCTCTTAAAATAATCTTGCCACCTCTTGGGTTGGTAAGGATAAACGCCATAGCTCTCCTATTTTACTTGGTGAAATTGCTTGAAATTGAAAAAATATTTTTTAAAAAAGCCTATGAAATCTTTGCAGCTTGACTTTGCACTTGGCAGTGTTTAGAAGTGCACCACTGAACAACTACAGCCAAGGGGAGGAACTCCATTATTGTCCAAGGAGAGATGAAGGATGAACTCAAGTGCTGGTGTTCCAGAACAGGCTCCCAGCTAGGGCAGCAAATAACAGCAGGTGATCAGACAACAGGCAGAGGTACCAAGTGGCCATAATCAAAGAACAGCTTTTATTGGCCAAAATAACCAAGAAACCATTTCTTTCCAATAAACAAAACAACCCCCTCAGTGGTAAATCTTCACAAAGAAACTGAAACGCTAACAGACCCCACATAAACTTGACTGTTCCCATTCATCCTCTGAAGTATTCCTCCTCCTCCTAAGTTAGCTGCTCTCCTTAATCCTCCTGCACCACCAGAAGCAGGAGAATGGCAAAACTCAAAGTCATTTAGGACAAGAGAACGAGCATATGGGGAGGCATGAGTCTGTCCATTTGCACACATGAAAGAGGCTGTTGGTGCTTGCAAACATCTTACATACTTACCTGAAAGGAGTAACTTCCCCATTTCTGGAGATACAAACATTTTACTACACAAACTATTGTTTTGTGGTGTTTTTCTTTTTTTAATCCCAGGACACAGGTACAGTTGTGGCCTGTACAGGTTGTTACAACTCAGATACCACCTGCAGTTTGTCAGTTTACACTTCTCTATTCAGAAAACTTGGAAGTTAAAAAAACATAAAAATTGGTTACACTGAGTTCTCAAGGCAAATCATCATTTAAAACTCTGCATTTACTCATGCCAGTAAAACAAATAACAGACAGAGAAAGCAGTATCTAAGAAAACCGTGCTCTCCCTGGTAACTAAAATTTTGGTGGAAAGAAAAAAAAATATGAGGGAGAGAGGGAGAGAGAAAGAGAGAGAAAGAGAGATATGCCAGGGTGCATGACACCAGTTCAAACAGAGGAATTCTCAGGAGTATTTTCTCTAATTTCTCAGTTACAGGGGGTACATTAACAGAAGCCATTAAAAAAGAGATCTGGTTCATAAACAGTTAGGCAAATTTGTTCAACTTACATAGGTGAAAATTTAAGAAACAAAAAGGAAAAAAAAAGTGTCTTTAAAAAAAAGTTGGTTTTTACACACTCTGTTTCTTAAAAGATCCCACGTGTCTGCCCTGAGCTGTGTGCTGTGCACTCCTCTGAGGGTGTGTGAGCAGAGATAGCCACAGCACTTCCCTGACAGAGCAGGGAAGCAACACTACAGAACTAATGGGAATCTCAGCTCATGGGAGTTACTGACTACTATTGCTGCTGTGCAGAGAACGGCACCATGTGTTTGACAGAGGAATTCCACTGGAAACAGTCTCCTGTTCTAGTCTAGACATGATTTTACAAAACATCTAACACCTGTACTACACCTTTTGTAAGAAAATAGACAGCAGCTTTGAGCTGCAGTTCTTCTAAACTACTGTAGGAAGGCTTCTCTAGGTACTTCCTAAATTGGCAACCATCTGAGGTAACTGATGATGCTGTTCACACGAGCATCCTTCACTTCTCCCCACCTGCACCAGCTGTTGCCTCCTTGTTGAGTCCTCTGATGGACAAGTCATAAACCACCTCCTCAATTTTCTTCACGTCGTATTTCAGGCCATCGTAGCGTTTCCTCAGGGAGTCGTTCTTCAGGTTGAGGAGGCGGAAGCCAGAATCCAGCTCATTGATAAAGGCTGAGATGCGGAGAGGGCGAGAATAGTCCCCAGCTGTGACACTGTTCACTGCCAGCCTGGCCTGCCAGAGGAGACACCCAAGAACGGTGGCACATCACATCACATCACTGTCCCCATCAGTTACTGTACCAAATGAAGCACTTGTGTTCCAGGCAGTCAGATTACTTGTACTTAGATCTGCCTTTTTGTTGACCATAGTTCTGGACTTTCAATCAAATGACTAGTTTAAATCTTAAAAGTATCACTGAGGAACATGCAGAGAAGCATCTTGCTACAAGTTCAGATCAAGTTGTTGTGTATCATAACCGCCAGGAACAACTCAGGAAAGCTAAAACACACATTACTTCTGTTTTCAAGGTCAGTTTCAAACCAAATACATGCATGCATATCTTTCTTACCAGCTCACTGGCCAGAGTTAATACACCAGAAAGATAATCTTCAATGTCCAGGTGAAAGCCCCGCTCTCGATCAGCTTCAACTGAGACAAAAACAGAGCAGTGATGAGGTGGTGCTGAGCATGAGCAAACCCAGCCACTTTAAATTGCATTTGTTTACTGGTGCTAATTTGAAATATCAAATTTATGAAATACTATTACAAAATAAAAGTCAGCCTTTTCCTGTATGTGATGTAATTACAGCCTCTCAGTTCTTGATTCAGCATCTTGTACATCCCCAACTGTACATCCAACAGAGTAACTGGATTTACATCTATATACAGGATGTATTTTCCTTATGTTTTTAAAATCTTTTGCTCTGTGAAGATAAAATTCTTTTATGGCAAAGAATTTAATCTGTTTTACACACTTTTTAAATACCAAAAGCAAGAAGCTAGAGAAATAAGCTCTCATCTTTGTGTTATTCATTTGGTGCATTTACACACTTTGAATGAATGACCTTCATTGATGAAGAACTTACTAATAAATAAATATTTTTGTTATCATTAGGTTTGCCAATTTCCGTCTTCTGACAATTTGTTGTTTATATAATGAAATCAAATACCAGATAAACTCTGGAACTGATTTCTCAGGAAGAAATGAAGTTCTGCCATCTCCCTGTAACTCTGAAAGCTACAATGTCTAAGGTCACAAGCTTTTTCTCTTCAGTTACAAAATTAACTTACTCCCAAGTATTTCTGCAACAGCTTCTCGGGTCACTAATGTTTCTGCCTCCAAGTAGACTACGAATGCTGCCAGGAACACCAGCCGCTGCAGCACAAACCTCCAGTGCTCATGAAACCTGCAGAAGAAACACCAGGTCAAGGTATAAATAATTGATGTTTATTACTGGAGCCTTAGGCAACGAGCACACATTCTGTGTGTGCTGTGTTTTCTGCCTTAACACATGCACTTTGCAGTATTTTTGGTTTATCAAAATGACACCAGCTAAAAGACATCTCCTTGGTACTCCAGAGCTCCACACCCAGGTTACCACACCGGACACTGAGGTTTGCTCACACCTCTCACACACCTCCTCAGCTCCCACACTGCTCCAGCCTGTGCTGCCCACAGACAGCCAGGGCTTTCCCTCAGCAGATCTGAGCTGACAACATTCTTGTTCTTTGAAATGTTCTTGCCAGGCACTGTCCCCTTCTGGCAGCAACAGAACACAAAGGTGACAACTTCATTTAGTGTCTGCAGAACCAAACAGCCATTTCATGACAGATTTAGAGCTCTGCTTCCAGGAACATCCCAAACCGAACAACTTAACTGAAATTAATGAAGCAGCAAATGCCCTGCTCCCAGATATACAAGGGCAGCTCCAGCAGAACACCAACTTCTTAAGCTTCCTTTTTTAAAGAAAACTTCTGGAAAAATAATTCAATATTGAGTATTTTTAGTGCAAAGTTATAGCATTTGAGCAAAAGCATTTTTTATCTATGCTGATAAAAACCTTACACTTGTCTACCACAATTTACTTTTGAAAGAGAAAGAAGCATTCAACCCATAAACCTTTACATCATTATTCCAAAGCAATGATGCCAAAAGCCCAAGCAATTCCCAGATATATCTGTGTCTGGCTGTGTGAGATCCTGCACACCTGTAATACTGATCAGCAGGAAACTTGGTCTTCAGAGATTCCATCTGTGTCCTCACTGTACCAAAGTGCTCACGAGCCTTTTGACACTTTTTTGGAACTGAAAAAGAAACAGCACAGCATTCAGGGAATGAATACACTCAGGAAATTGATATTTGACAGGCAACAGAGGTTTGTAAACAAAGTTTTCCAGCGTAGACAATGCTATTTGCACTTCTTTCTTGTTCAAGATAGGCTACTGACACTTGGAATCAACCTGAGAAGTATTCCTGGTGACACCATGAGCCATAGAGGTAAAGCAGAAAGACTCTGGAATTCCAGGCTGTCTGATCTGCTCTGGGCCTTTGTTTTGAACTTGAACCAAGATGTCCCAGCAACAGCCAGATCCCAAGCAATGGAACAGCACTGCACACAGCAGCTGGCCCCAAAGGAAGCACACACCAAGCACTGCTGCCAGACAACTCTCACAGTCAAAGGAAAAGCAACTTTTCTTTCTCTATGTTAAAATCTTATCCTATTTTTTTCTAATCCATCAGAATTTGGTTACATGAGGTGCACCATCCCTTCAGGAAACTGCATTTCCTGCCTTTTACAACGTATTTGCAGAGCCTGGGTTCCAGGCTGTGCAGTGTGTGTTCCAGCTCTGCAGAGAAATGATCTCCTGTTCCTGCAGCAGCCACTGCCACCTCCCGTTCACCGACAGAGTCACAGCCCCGCAGCGCCAGGGCCCCACCAAGGGCTCAAACCACAACTGCCCTGCAGCCTCTCACACATCCTGGTCACAGCCCAGGCAAGGACAGAGAGCAACCTGACAGGCCCTCCTGCATCTTCAGCTACAGAAGCCAGGATTATTCACAGAAGCTAAATCTGAAAGCTGTGATGGTTTTTATCAAACAATGCCTCCTAGGAGTCACTCAAGTGTGATTGTAAAACTTCTGTTAATAACACAATTTCTGTTTAAAAAAAGAAAAAAGGAGGGAGAATGACATGCAAAAAAGAAAAGCTTCAGGAAGCAGAATGTGGGAGTGCTCCATGTGGCAGCCAGGATGAAAGAGCTGTGTGAAGCTCACTGAGAGCTACAGGGTTGCCTCAGTCGTGTGAGCATCACGTGGCTGAGGGAACAGAGTGAGGAACACATTCACATTTGGATTCTGGCAAGGCACCTGTGACAAAAAGAAACAATCCTTCCTGTAAAGGCTCAGGCAATGCCCAGTGACACACACACAGCTCCCAAATTCAAACCCTTGCACATCCTCAGGTGCCACCTCTGATGTTCTGCAGTTGCAAGAGCAAAGACTGAGTTGGCTCTCAGGCTGTCACCCTGGCTGGTATCAGGCAGCAGCAGGATGCAGCACACTGCCCTGCCCAGCTTTCTGAACAGCTCTCCAGCTCCAACTGGGACAAGCAGCCAAGGAAGCCTCTGCAAGATGACATTTTAAAAGCCACTGGCTGGTACAGGAAGCTGTTCTCCATCAAACTCCCAACTATGCCATGGTTTTACTAACAGAGCTGAATTTGATGACAAATTCACACGTCTGTTATCACAAGTTAACTCTTGAACTATTAAGCATGAACTCGTTATTTTTGCAAGAATTATAAGATGAGGCTTTGGGGTTTTGTCTGATTGGTTTTTTATTTATTTGTTTGTGGGTTTTAGGTTTGATTTTTTGTTTTGCATTTTTAGTTGGTTTTGTTCTTTTTGTTTTCTTTAATTATTCCAAATCTCTTCTCAGACTCCTCAAGTTCCCGGACCAGCTCTCTCCAGGAATTAAAAATCGAGTGAAAATACACTGAGTTGAAAATGGGCCTCTACAATTAAATGCTTGACAATGACTCTGAAGCTGTTACCCACACAATGACCATGGATTTTCCCAGGTTAGAGAACTGACAACTGTCTGCTTGTGCACATAACCACTCAGCAGCTCTGATCTCCAGCACTGCCAGGTTTCCCAGCACATGGAACTTGCACTTGCCTGCACAGGTCAAACCTCAGGTGCTGCTCATTGCTGAACACAGACCCTCTCTGAGGCCAGAGGAACCCCTCCAGACCTCCAGCTCCAGCCCCAGTGTGCTGGGGAACCTCAGCAGGCTGAAAACAACCAGTCAGCTCTGCAAGGGAGTAAAACAGCACCTGGGGAGGCTGGTTCTGTGGGTGGCTTAGGTGCCCTGGATTCCAACAAGTTCTATTCCCCTTCATAGGGTGACTTGCACAAATTCCTCTCAAGAGTTTCCAGCAAAGTCAGAATGGTTGCTGCTTCTCACATGATACTAACTGACCTGGAAAAAACCAAGCTCTTAAGGGGCATGTTTAAGTTTATTCCAGTAGTTTCACCAGTAAGCTGGGAAATGAGGAGGCAGAAAGAGCAGATCTGACACCTGCAGAGCTGCTCTGGTGGCCTGGAGGAAACGGGCTGGCCCAGAAACATTCTGTCCAACTCCTCAGAAGCCTGGAACCAGGCTGACAGCAACCCAGACCTCCAAAGCTGCAGAACAATTCCTGCTGTCACAAACAGACATCAAGGGCAGGTCTGGCTGTTTCAGCCTTTGCAAATCCTTTTTACATTTTGCTGTGTTAAGCAGATTTTATACACGCAGAGAGAATCTGTTTTGTACAAACCAGATTGAAGTGTGTCCCCTCCATCCCAGTCCATCCTGAATGCCCCCTCAGCGCTCAGGACTACAGCTTTTTGGGGTCTGGGGTGAAGAGAGGAGACAGAGACACTGATACAAAGGCCCAACAAGTGATGATAACACAATCTATTTGCAAGCCACTTACAGGGACACCTAAGAGCCAACTCAGCAGCCCAGAACACCTGGAAAAGAACACACTGCTCTGCACCGAGACAGAAAAGCACCACGCTAGGGAGGGGAGAAAGGGACAGAACGGTGTTCCACAATGCTGAACGGCAGCTTTACTACTTGTCTGGCTTGAAACCTCCCAGCTGCGCTCTCCTCTTCCCAGCAGCGTCCGGGAAACCCACGGCTCCTGAAGGCTCCGGGAGAGACTGGAACCTGGACAAGGGGCCCCGGTACAGGCCACCTGCGTGCCCCGAGGGGCACTCCCGCCCCCCGGCTGTTCTCCGCTGCCCGGGGGCGGCGGCGCGGAACTCACTGTGCTGGAAGCCGGGCCCCTGGTGCACGCCCTGCAGCAGCGTCAGGATCTCCCGCGCCGTCTGCTCCAGCGCCTGCACCACCTTCCGGATCTCCTGCGGGCACAGCGCGCCGTCAGCCGCGGCACCGCCCCGTCCCCGTCCGTGNGAGGGGCGGCTGGGAGGGTGCCCAGAGCGTGCTGATCGCCCCGGGAGGGCGCAGCCGGTCGCTCCCAGGGCGGGAGTTTGCGGGCCCGGCGGTGTCCGTGTCCCAGGCCGCCCTCCCGGTGCGGAAGTTTGCGGGCCCGCTGGGGCCGCGCGACGGCCCGTCCGCCCCGTTGCTGGGAGACGGCGTCCCGCCGCGCGGCGCCGGCGCGAGAGTAGTGACGCACTTCCGGTGGGCGCGAGGAGGCAGCATGGCGGCGGAGGCGCCCGCGTGTGCGGCGGCCGTGAGGGCGGCGCCTCTGCTGGCGCTGGAGCCGCGGCTGCAGCGCCAGTTCCAGCAGAAGGTGCAGCGGGCCCGCAGCAAGCGCACGGCCAAGGTGAGCGGGGCGGCCCGGCGGGGCGGGGGCGGCCCGGCGAGTCGCGGCCCGGGCTGACGCGGTCTGTGTGCCCGCAGGAGGAGCTGACGCCGGGCGTGGTGTTCGTGGGGCATCTCCCGCGGGGCCTCTGCGAGCCGCAGCTCCGCGAGTACTTCGGGCAGTTCGGGACGGTGACGCGGCTGCGGCTCTCCAGGAGTAAGAAGGTGAGGAGCGGCCCGTGCGGTACCGCAGTGTGGCGGAGCGCTCGTAGCCGCTGCCCCGGGCCGGGCCGGGCAGTCTCGGTGACCTCTGCGGCTCCCCCCTTGCCCAGCAAGGGCCCTCGGAACGCGCAGAGGCCGCAGCGCCCTGAGGCCCTCGGGAGCCCCACGGGGACGGGGTTCGCGCCCGGACGGAGCGGCAGGGCCGGGGGCTGTGTCCGACTGCGAGGCGGCGGCTGGGCCGCGGCTCTTGTGCTCCTTTTTTCCGTAAGTAAATTCACTCCGGTGGGAAGTGCCGGAGCGCACCAGTTCAAGGTACAACTGAAGTGCCACGATTCTGTTTTAACTTACTTGTTTTGTGTTTGATAAATCCAATTTCTTCTCATTTCTTCTCATGGGTTTTGCTGTCACATTACAAAATTACTGTATAAGTATGGAGCAGTGGAACAGTAGCAATTCAAGGCAGCTTTGTTTTTTTTAGCAAGTAGAGGCATGTGAGCAGTTTGTTTTGTGTGCAAATACGTATTTTACAAATGATGTCATACCAATTTAGGACTAAATCTGGTGTTTTTCACAATTTCAGTGACCTTTGTGAAATTACTTGTGGTTAGCTGAGAATGGCCTATGACTTTGGAAGAATAAAATAACTTTGATAATTTCAGGTACTGAAGCATTGTTTCATGTTTCTCTCTTGTCACTCACAGACTGGAGCCAGCAAAGGTTATGCATTTATGGAGTTTGAGTCTGATGATGTGGCCAAGATTGTTGCAGACACAATGAATAACTACCTGTTTTCTGAGAGACTGCTGAAGTGTAAGTATCAGCTGCAGTGTAAGTCCTCTAGCATGCAAAGGAAACTTGTAGTTATTTCAATTATCTTTTTTGACCGTGCATAGAATTTTAGGGGTATTTTAATGAAGTTTTGTCCCAAAAGTATTTTCTGTGGGGCTGAGCTTTTCATCATGTGTAAAGAACATGCTCAGTGGGCTTTGGGTCACTAGAGGGGCTGCTGATGGTGCTCTTAGTGATTGTGTAACATGGTAAGGGTCAGGGTAAGGTGGGATTTGCTGTAGAGACAGTTCCTTTCACATGGAAACTCCTTGGCATTTGTAACTGCTGCAGTTGTTGTCTGTAAGGTTTGACAAAAGGGGTTTTTGAGGAAAGATTGATGAAATCACTGAGTTTCTCAGTCATGGTAACAGTAAAACTTTCTTTGTAAAGGATTATGAGTTAACGTGGTGTTGTAAAACAATTTTGTCTGATCTTTCTGGGTGAAACCGTTAAAGGATTTCNCACCTCTCGGATGTCCTGGTCCTGGCCGAGCGCTCCCTGCAGCGCCGCGAACATCTCGCTCACCGACATGGTGCCGCCGCTTCCCGCCCGGGGGCCTTCCGCGCCGCCGGCGCGCGGCTGCCCCACGNCCGTTAAAGGATTTCATCCATCCCTCCTTCCATCCCTCCATCCATCCATTTCTCTTACTGGCTGAGGATCCAGTGACCTTTTCTGTGTTCCTGACTGGCGGCACCAGCCTGGTGTTGTAGCCCTGAGCTGTGTTGTGTGGGTGCCCTTGGCAGGGAGGGGAGCTCTGCTGTACCCCCGTGTGCTGTGTTTGGTGCAGGTCAGTTCATGCCTCCTGAGAAGGTCCATGAAAACCTCTTCAAAGACTGTGAGAAGATCTTCAGGAAGCCCTCGCAGCCGGCTGTGCGGCGCTACAACAGGATCCGCTCCCTGCTGGAGAAGGCCAGGATGACCAAGCGCCTGCTGCGCAAGGAGAGGCTTGTACGGAAGAAGCTGGCTGAAAAGGGGCTCCAGTATGACTTCCCAGGATTTGTAAGTTTGGCATCCCTTCCATGAGTGTGTTAAGCAAGATGTGTTTCTGGAGTTGTGAAACTCCAGAAACATGGAAATCATGTTTTGTGTGGAACTGGCAAAAGAGTGGAGCCCCAGGGAAGCTCACTTGTGTTAGGAACTCTGTAGAAGCTCCAGGAGTTTAGTGTGGTGCTGATGCTGGGCTGCACTCCATGTGTNTTTTGTGTTTGATAAATCCAATTTCTTCTCATTTCTTCTCATGGGTTTTGCTGTCACATTACAAAATTACTGTATAAGTATGGAGCAGTGGAACAGTAGCAATTCAAGGCAGCTTTGTTTTTTTTAGCAAGTAGAGGCATGTGAGCAGTTTGTTTTGTGTGCAAATACGTATTTTACAAATGATGTCATACCAATTTAGGACTAAATCTGGTGTTTTTCACAATTTCAGTGACCTTTGTGAAATTACTTGTGGTTAGCTGAGAATGGCCTATGACTTTGGAAGAATAAAATAACTTTGATAATTTCAGGTACTGAAGCATTGTTTCATGTTTCTCTCTTGTCACTCACAGACTGGAGCCAGCAAAGGTTATGCATTTATGGAGTTTGAGTCTGATGATGTGGCCAAGATTGTTGCAGACACAATGAATAACTACCTGTTTTCTGAGAGACTGCTGAAGTGTAAGTATCAGCTGCAGTGTAAGTCCTCTAGCATGCAAAGGAAACTTGTAGTTATTTCAATTATCTTTTTTGACCGTGCATAGAATTTTAGGGGTATTTTAATGAAGTTTTGTCCCAAAAGTATTTTCTGTGGGGCTGAGCTTTTCATCATGTGTAAAGAACATGCTCAGTGGGCTTTGGGTCACTAGAGGGGCTGCTGATGGTGCTCTTAGTGATTGTGTAACATGGTAAGGGTCAGGGTAAGGTGGGATTTGCTGTAGAGACAGTTCCTTTCACATGGAAACTCCTTGGCATTTGTAACTGCTGCAGTTGTTGTCTGTAAGGTTTGACAAAAGGGGTTTTTGAGGAAAGATTGATGAAATCACTGAGTTTCTCAGTCATGGTAACAGTAAAACTTTCTTTGTAAAGGATTATGAGTTAACGTGGTGTTGTAAAACAATTTTGTCTGATCTTTCTGGGTGAAACCGTTAAAGGATTTCATCCATCCCTCCTTCCATCCCTCCATCCATCCATTTCTCTTACTGGCTGAGGATCCAGTGACCTTTTCTGTGTTCCTGACTGGCGGCACCAGCCTGGTGTTGTAGCCCTGAGCTGTGTTGTGTGGGTGCCCTTGGCAGGGAGGGGAGCTCTGCTGTACCCCCGTGTGCTGTGTTTGGTGCAGGTCAGTTCATGCCTCCTGAGAAGGTCCATGAAAACCTCTTCAAAGACTGTGAGAAGATCTTCAGGAAGCCCTCGCAGCCGGCTGTGCGGCGCTACAACAGGATCCGCTCCCTGCTGGAGAAGGCCAGGATGACCAAGCGCCTGCTGCGCAAGGAGAGGCTTGTACGGAAGAAGCTGGCTGAAAAGGGGCTCCAGTATGACTTCCCAGGATTTGTAAGTTTGGCATCCCTTCCATGAGTGTGTTAAGCAAGATGTGTTTCTGGAGTTGTGAAACTCCAGAAACATGGAAATCATGTTTTGTGTGGAACTGGCAAAAGAGTGGAGCCCCAGGGAAGCTCACTTGTGTTAGGAACTCTGTAGAAGCTCCAGGAGTTTAGTGTGGTGCTGATGCTGGGCTGCACTCCATGTGTCTGTGCGTTTACTTGTAGAGAAGTAAATAGGTAACAGCAAAGGGGAGATGTTCCTTTTTTTCTGTTGGTACGAGCAGTTGGATGTTCTGTGGTTTATTACTGGAGTGCAGATCACCAAAGAGCAGAGGGGCTTTGCCTGAGCCCTGTGGGAGGCTTTGGCAGAGTGGGGGTTCGAAGGCAGGTCCCAAGACCAGAACTTCCATCCACAGCCCTTGCATGTTCCTCCTCTGCAGAGTGCTTGGGTCAGGTACTTGAGTTGTGAGCAGTTAATGCTGTTTAAGATGGAATGTTTTTTAAAATGCAGAGTGGCACGTTTTCTTGTGTTGCTTTCAGAGTTTTTGTTCAAAGCAGATCACCTCTGTGTCAGGCAGTTTATTACTTTAAACCTATTTGCTGTAGCAAAGATTTTGTAGTTACGAAACAAATCTATGAACTGTTAAGTGACTGCATCTTCACACAAGTGTGTAGTGATCCACCTGATCTGTCTTGCTTCCTAGGCTGCACAGGCGCTTTCCAAAAAGAGAAAAAAAGTTAAAACATCCAGGAAATCAAAACTGAATGTTTCTTTGAGCAGCCAGGTAAGATGGACCAGTCCTGGTGGTGTCCAGTACCACCATTCACATTGGGCCGGATGTTTGAAGTCTTCAGCTGGCACCTCAATACTGATTTCAACACACAAAAACCTTAATATTGTTTGCTTGAGAGATGTTTGTGCCACAAGTAGCTCCTTTGAGATGTATTTACACTCTTGAAGGGAGGAGGGTGATTGAACCCTCGTGGTTCCCTCTCCTGTGAGAGTATCGAGCAGCAAAGGCTTCTGCTCACACAGGGTAACCAGCAGTGCCTGTCCCTTGGTGTGTCTGCTGTCAGCTCTGCTTTCAGCACTCCCTTGAGGCTGCAGTAGCGCAGGGTGCTGGGGCCAGGCACCTGTACAGCCCTGCACCTGTGCTTTACACTGGGACAACATGATCTCCTTGATGGAGTCCTTCTGTTGGGCCATGTTTCAATGCCAGCCTGTTTTGATAAAAAGGGAGTTGAATTGTTAATGCAGTCTAGTGCAGCCTGTCCCCATTTCTGTACTGTATTGTGCCTCCCACCCTGTGCTCTCCAGGGATGGTATTTGGTGTTTTGGAAACAAATGCCAGATTAAAGTAGCAGTAAGATAAAAGGGAAGTTCAGGTCATCAGGACTGAGATTTGAGATATTGGCAGTCTAAAGTCATAAGGCATTAATATTTCTGTTCTGTTTCATCATTGTTGTGAGTTGCAGGGGGGGTGAGTGTTTGTTTGGGGATTTTCATTATTACTGGGTTTACTTGTGACAATTGGGACATGGCTGGTTGTGAGGAGGACAGGATAACTAATCCATTCTGTTAACTGAGTTGTGAGGGCTTGCTGAGGAAATAAAGCTGGGATGTTTCAGCTCTGTTGTAAAATTGAATGTGGCATTTCTGTATGCCAGTGTCAAATATATTGCCTCACCCCCTGTCCCATTGCCCTGATTCTCTTCCACTTGACTTCCGTGATGCTTTGAGTCAGGAAATACAAAGTTCTGAAGCAAATCTGCATAACAACATGTTAGAAAATATGAATTAATTTCCGTTTGCCTTTCACATACACTTCTTTGAAGGTGACGCTTCTGTCCAAAGAAATAATGTCTACAAAAGTAGCTAGTTATAAAACAAAAACAGTTTTCTGAAGGAGAGCTGGGCTGAGGTGTCTTGTGGTACCACAGGGGCAGTGACAGCTTTTTCTGGCAGATGGCTTTGCAGTGAATCCTGTTTTTCTGATCTCTTCAGGATCCTACTCCAGTCTGTACTCCAGCAGTGCTCGAGCGCCGGAAAGCTGCTCAGATGGGTGATGACACAGAGGATGATGAAATAACTCTCAGGCTTCCCTCTGCCAGCGTTAAGAACGTTGTGCAGAGACCAAAGAAGCAGCCAAGGCAAAGACCAAGCCTGAAGAAACAGAAATAGACTTAAAACTTTTGTGGCTGTAGCCATACTTTTCTCAACTTAAAAACTATTGAGATGGAGCTTCTACTGGGTCTGCTGCCCTGGCTTGGTTCATCCTGCCTGGACTGTTTCAGGTTTTCTTAGGCAAGGACTCTGTTCACAAATCCTGTCCCTCTGGTTTAGCCATCAGGGCATGTATGAAGATACTCCTGACTTTGTGCTCACAAGTGCCCATGCTGTGACACAGCTACAGTAGTCCAGAATCTTCTGTTAATTTTGTAATTCGTGTGTAGTGCTCCCTGTTTGGAAAAAAATGTGAGGCTCTCCATTCAGAGTTTGCTAATGCAAGCAACTGTATCTTAAATTTATAATTAATGACAGGTTATTAAAAAAATTACCATTTTACAACTTTCTTGGCTCTTGGTAATGGTTCTTCTGTTTAACTGAATGTCTGTGTTTTGTGAAAGTTCTCATATATTTGCACCCATTGAGGCTCTTGAGAAGATGCACCAATAATCAGAGCAGTCTGAGTTCTGCTGGCAGTTCTGTTGTCCTTTGTCACTGCATTTTAGTTTGACTGCTTGCATGAAACCAAAGGTATTTTCTGCTCCAGGGGGTGATAAGCACATTGAAATATTGTAATAAGCAGGAGTGCAAAGGCAGGTTTTTGTCAGCAGTAGTATGAGTTCAGAGAACTGAGCATAGCTTTTTGTGATGTGTTAAGATACATTCTTGTTCCAACTAGCTTGTCACTGCAGATGGCAGGCGTCCTGTCCTGCTTGAACAGGCAGTTTGACTGTGCAGTTAGAATCTGGATTTTAATGCAAGTCTGAGATCTGTAGAAATCCCAGTTTGGGTTCTGTGCCCATACTTAGCCTTCACCTTTTGTTGGTTTAAACACTCTAATGCTGTTGGCTGCTGGTGAGGCTTGACAGAAGATTTTAGGGAAAGCCCAGGTGATAATAACCAGCTAGGTAGGGTGGCTTGCACTAGTTCCTTGGCTGTTTTAAGAGTTGAAGTCCTCTTGAAGTGAAGGCAGGAGAAAAATTAATCTAAACCATTGGCCTTGCTGATCTGATCTATCTGGCCTGATCACTGGAATAATCATGGGATTGTAATGACATTGTCTGTGTGACTCAGATGAGATCATTCTCCTTTGTTGAGGAAGCCACTTGGATGAGTGCATCTTCACGTCAAATGCTTGTCACCTTGGGCAGGCCAGGGGAATCTTCAGCAAGCCAGTGGTCACAGACAGTCCTTGCCTTTTAATGGAAGTGTTGCTGTGTGCATCTGCAGGCTTTCTTCCCTGTGTGGTGTTTGATGAGAAACAGGCAGTGCTTGCACCCCAAACCCATGGGAAATACATGCTCAGTTGAGGTTTGAGGTACACATGACCATCACAATGGTTGGCAGAAATTGCTTATCTGTTCATATCTGATGTGCAGCTCTGAAAAACTTCTACCTTGACATCGTACAGCAGAGGGCAGCAGAAAAGAAGCAAAATGCATCTGCCCAGAATAGACAGTTTTCTTTTGAAATCCATGTTCCTGACTTTGTGTTGGGCACATAAAGATGGCTTGTTGAGTCAGGATGAACTACAAATGTGGCTGCGTTTCTCCTGGTGAGAGCTGGATCTCCTGACGCCGGGGGGCAGCACGACTCAGCTGTGTGGCCGTGCCGCAGCACAAGGGTTCTGGGAAACGAGGTGGCGTCTCTCCAGGCAGCGAGGAGTGAGCGGCTGCACTGGCGTGACTCACGCGTCTCTAACGCCGCTGGAGAATACATGAGAAACCTGATACTGATCTTAACCAAAAATGCCCATTTCTGTGGTGCTGCTACAAGTGCTCCTTCCTAGGCTGCTCTTTAGAAAACTTAGTTTATCCAGAGTAACTTCTCTGGTGCAGTTCCACGTTCCCCAAAGCCTGAGCATCTCCATTCCAATGCCTTGGCCTGCATTTTGAACATGGAGTTCCTTTCTTTCCACTCTGCTTCTGTTGCTGTGCTCCTCTCTGTGCCCAGTGTTCTGCCCCTGCCTGTGTCCACTTGCTGCATTCTTACATGTTTGACTCAGTGGCTTCTCATGCTGCTTGCAGTGGCAGGGCTGTCCTGCCTGGCTGCATGAGCTCCTGCATGTCCCCTGCATGAGGGACTTTGGCGTCTGGAGGTCTCCTGGAAAGGTCTCTCCCTTTAAGCTAAACCCCTGGCTGCTGCTGGCTCTCCAGAGTCACATAGCAGTGTGAGCCTTGATGGGAAGACATTCAAGAAAACTGCTTACAATAAGGGTTGCTTCCTGCTGTAATTTTCCTTTCCCTTCCTTTTGTTTGTTCATCTTCCTTCAATTGAGGTCAGCTTAGATGGCGACTCTGAAAATCAAGGAAGCAAAATTCTGTGTTGTTTGAGGAAAGCACAACAATACCCAGGCTACAGCAAGGAACTCTTAGCAGAAGGGCAGCTTTTCTTGGTGATAGTTTCTGTTTTTAGGCTGCCTGTGTTATTAATACACTGCTGTCCAGGGAGATGTACGTAAGCAGAAATTCAGACACCTGATACTTGCCAAACATAGTTTCCGTAGCAAGTGGACAGATGTGCTGTGTCATGAGTTATGCCCCAGTCCCTGCACTGATTTTTATTTCTCAATTCTCCAGTAATTTGTTTGTTCATCTTGGACAAACACAAACCTCCTGGCCACTGATTTTAGGGCAGGCTCCAAGTTGTTTTTACTGGGATGCTAGGAGTGTTGGGGCTGTGGTTTCAAGGCATGACTTGCAAGTGCTCTGCCTTTCAGTTATGAATGACTTTGTGGAGCTGTTTTGCTGAACACTCATGTATGTATTACTGTTTTCAAGCTTGAGAAACTTAGGTGCTAGCCAAGCCTGCTAATTTACATTCATTTATTACAATTTCTCTGTTTTGCAGGAGGGAACAGGGTTTAAGAGTGTTCACCATTTCCTGGCACAAGAAATACTGGAAGTAAAAGAAGAATGGGGGGTAGGGAGAGTGGGGGAGAAAAGCAGAATTGGCTGCAAGATAGAGGGGAGAAAGGAATGATGAAGCCACCTCTCAAAACAAAGATACTGGTGAATGTGTCAGGGTTAGACTGCTCAAAATTAAAGATGCAGTTTTATGTTTTCCTACTTACTTTTGCCTGTTGGATGTGCTGTGAGATGCCCAGGCCGCACAGAGCATAAGGAGTGCACTGCCGTCAGAGTCCAAGTGCTGGTACTTGCTCATGAGCCAAGTGAAGGAGGAGAGCAGGCTGGGCAGGTGACACTTGCTCGTGCCAGTACCAAGCCTGTTTGCTTGCATACCTGGCTTTGGAAATGGCTGCAGCCCCGGGGAGCAAGGTTAAAACCTGTCTGCAAATGGCTCACGGTGCAAGGGAGGACTTAGGCATGGCTCTGAGGGGTGGCATGCTCTCCTCTCCAGCTAACCAGTGAGGCAGAGGGGAGCTCCAGCAAATTCCCCTCTCCCAGCTTTCCCTTCAGAGTGCTGGGGAGTTTGGCTCTCACTTTGCAGTGTGGTGCAGCCAGCTGGGGTGGGCTGTGCTGTGTGAGGTGCTGTGCACGTCCCTGCCCTGGGCAGGGTGCTGCAGGTGAAAGCTGGGCGAGCAGGTAACAGGAATACAGTGAGTGTGATCTCCATTACATGTTTTCCAGGAATATCCACAAATCCCCTTGGACCAGATGCTGTTCAAACACATCCTTTTTTCCTGAGTTTTCCATCTAACACCCAGATTCTTGAAATGTCTAACTCTAGGCAGCAATAATCTGCACTTCTTAGCCAGAGGTATGCTGGGGACCACCCCAGGGTGCTGCTGGAACGGTGGGGAGGCCATTCTGTGTGTCAGGCTGCTGCTGGCACTGCTCATGCGGGCACATCCCTCCCTGCCCCGAGGGCAGCAGCTGTCAGAGCAAGCTGAGGAAATGGTTAACTGTGTGAATGAGAATTCCTAAAGTGAAACACTTTCTTCCATGCAGGGTGCAGCAAGGCCTCTCATCACTTCTGACACCCAACATTAATTAAACATTTGGCAGGAACAGCAATCTTGACTGTCCTGGGAGGCTTAGAGTAGTTTTACACCTGTGTGTCTGTGGCCAGTAACCATGTGGTTCTCCTGTGCTGGGAAAGGAAAAACTACAGAGAAGCTCCTACACAAATCTTGGCTCTGATCAGGGAAGAAAATGCTGGTTTATGATAGTCTTCAAACGTTTTGTTGAAGAGAGACAGAACTGTGAGGACTAACTCTGCAGAACTTTGAGACAGCGAGGTGGGGTCTGCAGTGAGCCACAGGCACTGGGGTCGCTTCCTTTCCCTGTCTGTCCATTTGATACATCACGTGGAGACTGGGGCTTGACCTGCATTTGAAACTTGTTGTTTTAAAGAACAGGAAGGAAAGAAACAAATCTCATTTTTATGATAGTGATTTTGGAAAGCCCTGTTCTTTTCTGTGTGTTTTTCCAGTGCTGTGAGGAGCCTTGGTGAGCAGGTGCAGACACGGAAATGGGGCTGCTTGCTCTGCAGTGAGGCATTGCTGCCAGTTTCCCACAAGGGCTTGCACAGACTCCCACTTTGCTTGTGTATTGGTTTTTTTAAATAAGCAGGGAAGTAAAGTTACTTCTGTCAGGGTGGCTTCGTAAGGCTGAGAGCATTGCGGCATTTTGAGGGTGAAGGCAGGACTTGCCTCTCTGCTGTGTTTGCTCAGTTACTGTTTCTCACACTAGGCAGCCATGCAGTGGGGAGTGAGCAGGGTCTGTGCCAGCTGTGCAGCAGCAAAGCTGCTTTGTCACCTGCAGTATTCTTATTTCTGTTGACGTGAGAGCTAGAAGGGCTCTGGTGTGATTTTCAGGTGCTGGGCTGCATTTGCAGGTCTGCCTGTTAGAAGAGGGCTGGGTCCATCTGCCCAGAAGTGATGGCAGAGGAAATGTAAGACAAATCTATAAAGTTTTCCTTCAGTTATCCCACACAAAGACATGCTGTTTTTGGTTTATTAACAGGGCAATGCTTAAAGTGTGTTCTACTGAGCTGTATCCTTAAAAGCAAATTCCAGGTTTGGAACTGCTGGAGCTTTGTGACTGGTCTGGCAGGAGCTGTGCAAGTGCAAAGGACTCGTTCCAGAGGCAGTATGGATTCTCCTAAGGCAAATGTGTCTGTTGGTGTGATGTCAGTGCCCATCAGATGAATCACAGCCTAGGTTTTTATCCTGAGAACTACTACCTCATCGTTTTTCCCCCATCAGCTCATAATTTTACAAGATGAAATCCTGCCTGTTAATATATAGTACAGAATCAACCAGTTGGTTGTTAAGACTCATTTGGAGTCAGTGATTTGGACACTTGGGTTTGGGTGGGCTGCTGGTGTATGTTTGCTGTGTTGCCATTCAATGTCAGCTCTCCCATTGCATTCTGTAAGTGGTTCCATTAATTTCAGTAGAAATCTGCATTTGGGGTGAAGGGTGACCTAATCTCTAAAAAGGATCTTAATCCACTTAGCCTCTATTGCAAAGCTCAGCATTTTTTCCTTGTCAGGAGCAGACTGCACTCCTAACCTTGATGTGTCACTTTCCAGTTGGCTTAATATTTGAGTGAGGATAAAAGGAAATGTTTTTCAAATACTGAAAGAACCCATGCTGGTAAAGTATGTGCACGTGCAACATGCAAGTATTTAAAAAAAAAAGATATGAGCATAATTGTGTTTGGATGGTGGAAAAAAGATAAAATAATATCAGCAGATGACTATAAAGAACAAGCACAGGAAGAGGTAAATTCATTTGAAACAGTGTAAATGGGAAACAATGAGGGAAGCGGAAATGGGGATGAAATGTTGTTTAATGTAAATTTAAGTGCAAGACAAAATAGGACTCTTGTAAGTTTGACCTGGAAATGTCTCTTCCCAGAGAGGGAGGGCAGCCAGGACAAATACAGTCTCTGATGCAAATATAAGACCTGGTGCCCATGCCTTGGTAAGACCAGAGCTGATCTTACAGGCTACTGCATTTAATCTAGCACAGCTCAGACAGCATGGAAAACTGTTGCCAGTAGCCTGTGTTCACTTCTGGGGGGTTTGAGCTCAGGCTCTGGTCACAAAACAAAGAATGCCACAATTAACACTAATTGGTACCTTCCTCGATGTTTGGTCAGGGAGAATTAACCATTCCCTGCCTTCCTGGAAGCAGTCACTCCAGGTCAGGGGAAGAAGCCTGTGGGGATGTTGCATGGCTCACAGGACCTTCCTGCCAACGGGAAATCTCGAATCCAACCCAATTCACACTGCCTGAGGATTACCTGCTTTGTACAGGATGTTTCTCCTTGGGTGGCCAAATGTCTGCAAGGAGTGAACACACGTAGACAAGCCAGTGTGCACACGCTGGGCCTTGAAGCCATTTGCTCATTTCCCTTTAATCAAAACCTTCTGCTCTTGTGTTTTCTTTTCTGTTTGGTGACTGAAGCGAAGCTTCATGTGCCTTCACGTGGGAGTTAAGTGGGTCAGTGGGATGCTTTGTTCATGGCAGCTCTCACGTGGAAAAAGTCCGATGCAAAACGCTGAGGCTTGGCAGGAAAGTGCCAATTAAAGATAGCGGTGCAGGAGCACATTGTGTGAGTGCTGAAAGTACTCAAATCTGGGGCTGTGACAACTGTCATGTGCAAAGGGAAGAACAAGGAATTATTAAATTTTACGTTGATCTGAAGTACTTGTGCTTTCCTTGTCTCAAGTGTTGTTCGCATGCAGTATGGACGAGGAGTTTATTCCCTATTTCGCAGGTAAGTGAGGGGTAGAAGAGGGTGAGTCACACAGGGGACCTGTGCCAGAGTGGGATCAGCAGCACTCAGAAGTTGGGTACTTGGACTTCACCTCATGCTGGCCCATGGTATTTGTGCCAGCAGCAGTCCAGCCTTCTCCTCAGCATGGCACAAGGCTGTGCAGGTGATGTGTGCAAGAGATGTAAGTGCCAGGAGATGGTAAAGGGAGAGATCCATTGCTACATCGAGTCAAGCGAAGCTGTTCTTCCCCTTAGCCATGCAAGCAGTAAAGTTGGGACAGCACATAAAGGAAATGTGGCTAAGTCTGCATAGCAGTGTGCTCAACTCTAGGAAAGCAACCCAGGGACAGCTAGGCTTTGACACTGCTGTCCTTTGCTGTTATGGGCAGCTACATCATCATACTGTCATTCATAAATAAAAACATTTCTCTTTGAAGCACCAGGCTCTCAGATTCCCGAGCAGATGTGCAAAAGGGCCCTGAAGGAAGGGGGAAGAGCAGGTCATTCAGGTATAGTCAGTGTTTCTGCTGAAACAGAGCCACTCCATCCATCTGCTTCCCACTAGTTTTATTGATGTGTTTTTATTTGAAAGAGCAGTGTTGGTAATTGAAAGCTAGACTATCCTTACATTTTTTTATTTTAAAAAGCTTTCTGAGTTTGCTTTGCCCTTACTTAAAGCTTTTTGTGCCCTTGCTGCAGATGTCCATAAGTTCATCTCTTGTTTCACCTTGCAGATGGGCTGTGCTTTGTTTTGCACATGTATAAGCACACAGCTCCTTGTGTCCAACCAGACCTTCCTCAGCAAGCAGAGAACAGTGTACTGTGCGGGTGACTGATTAGAGGGATGCCTGCAGCTTCACTGGCAACAGTATCCTCTCAGGAGACTTTTCTGCTGCACTGGCCTCTTGTTTTGGAGACAGGTAAGTAAATGGAGATCTTTCAGAAATGAGAGCATAGTAAAAAGTACCTTTTTTTAGGTATGTTATGGATAGGGGTACTGCCAAATGCCTGCTGCTGAGCCACTGGTAGTGAAGGCCTGGTCAAGCAGTCTCATGTGATGGTAGCACCTCCTCCAGTGGTTACTTCAATTTCCTTCATTTAGAGTCCTCTCTGCACCCCCGGCTGAATCCCCAAGGGCTCCTTAGCAATAGCACAGTTGTTACCTAACCATAACTTTGGAGAAGATGAGGTATCCCTGCAGACTGGATTCCATCCAGAAGCTTAGGTCTGGTTGCCCTTGGGGTATCCTGCCGTGCCTTCACGGTGGGTTTCCATTGGGAGCTGTCGCAGGCGATGGCTGTGCAGCTCTGTCGCAGGTGTGCCAGCACTAATGCACAGTGATGGCCCTGGGAAAGCCGATGGGCTGTGCCGTGGAATCGACAGCAGAATTAAAGAATACTGGGATTAATGTTAAGAAATCTAAAGGCCAAGAATCAGAACAATGCTTTCACCTCCTATTTTTAAAAAGTTGGAAGAAAACCTGCAGGTTACGATGCATTTTGGACTTCTTTTCCTCATGAAAATGAGGCTTATGTGACCAGTCTGTCTGTCTGCTTCTATTCAGCTGTCAGGCTAACCCCCTCCTTTTTCCTTCTCAGTGTTTAGGGGGGAGGAAACAATCTCAAGTTTCATGAGAATGGAAGAGAGAAATAATCATGGCCAGCCTCAGGGGAAGGCAGGAGGGAACTCGAGCATGGTGTGATCCCTTGTGATGGAGGGCTGCCCTTCCATCTGCATGGGGACACAGCCCTGGACTAACCCCACCGTGCCACCGTGTCCCCTTGGAGGGGAGTGGCACAGGGCACACAAAGGAAGGTAGGGCTGCTGAGAGAGCAGGGTGGATTAGAGGGACAAAGAACACAGACCTGTGAGAAACCAGGCATCATTAGTGCTGCTGCTCATGGAACAATTTGGTTGTCTTGAATATAGGCATAAACTGTTCTAAAAGTCTCTGCAGGGAGCAAGGAAACAGTCATGTAGTAGCAGGGAAAAAAATTCCAAACATTAGAGCTGATTATGTGACAAATTTAGTTCTGTGCAGACTTTACCTGCTTTAAAATAAAAATGTGAAGAAAACACATAAAGACCATGTCCACAATCTGTCAGTTGCATAACAAGGAAGCTTCTAGGTTTTGTGCAGTTATTGTCTCCCAAAGTCTTGCAACAAAAGAGAGGATAAAAGCCATATTTTCTGTACAAGTTTTACCTAGGAGGGGAGAAAAAATACTTTAACCTATGCCAGCTGCATTTCTCAGCATTTCTTTACAAAGCTTTAAGCTGCCAAACAGTGAATGTAGAATCACCAGAAGTAAGAATCTGTGGAAAAAGGGCAAACATACAATTATATCAGAAGGCAGTTTTGGGAGATTTCCAAAGTAAATGCTTCTTCATTATAATACTGAATAGCAAATGTGTGACACACAATAAATAAGAAATCTGTGATACAAAGTTATTGATTTCTTACCAAAACTAAACAAAATATTTCTTATCATAATTCACCTAACTTACAACTATTCAGTTTTTATCTCATTTTCTTGCTCAAAATGACTAAGGTATTTTGGGAACAGAGCAGGAACTATCTAGACTCTCTGACCGAACTTTGCCTGTAGTTCTAGCAGATTCAGATGAAGTGGAGTGATTGGTCCTTTATTAAGGTACCCATGATCTCTCTTGTCAGCTGCTGTTGGGAGACTGCAGAACAGGAGAAGGGCAAAACACTGGAGGAGTCGTGTTGCAGAACTGCCCAGCCAGGGAGGGGAAACACTCGGCACATGGGCTGTGCTGAAGCAGAGCTGTTGTGTCTCCACTGTGGGTAGTGCTTAGCCAGTTAGGGCTCTCAGGAGATTAGCTACTGCCTGGGGGTGAGAACCATGGTAATTTCTAAAGCTGGTTTGTAATCATCTGCTTTCAGTTTACTCAGAGCTGGCATCCTTTTAAGCACTAATATCCCCAGCTTTCTCTTGACATCTGTGCAGCCTGTTCCAGACTACACTCAGCCTGTTCACGCTTCACCCAAAGCAGCAGTCAGGTATTGCTCTGCAACCTGATGGCAAAAAAGTACAAACTGGAAAATCTAGGATTATTTGGAGGGAGTTTGCCAAAAGTCATTGCTGTGCCAGAGCTGTGAGCCAAGCAGAAGGGCATTATTATTTCACAAAGTTATGAATGAAAATCAATCATTTGTTCCACATACAGCTCTCCCATGTTTTGATGGCTCAGGCTCGATGCTCATTGGGAACTGTAGTGTTACAGAGCTCAGGTGCCTTCCACAGCACAGAGGATGAGGACAGTGGCGCTTTGAGGGGACATGGACATTCATTGCCCACAGCCAACAGGAGAACAGCAGTCATGAGCCCAGGGAACAAGATGGCCAAATACACATTGGTAAAGGGCTTCTGCACAGGGCATTTATTTCCATTCTCGCCTCAGTTATAGAGTGGGAGTACTGCAAATTTTTACATGAAGGAGAAGGAATTAGTTGCTCTTAAATGCAGCTTTTTAACTAAGGCTGCAGAAAACAAGACGTGGAGTGGGTTTAGTGGGAGGGCAACAAAGATCATTAAGAGACTAGACCCTCTTTGGTATGAGAGAAGGCTGAGAGAATTGGGCTGTTCAGCCTTGAGATGACAGAGGGGACCTCATCCACGTGTATAAATATCTACAGAGGGCTATCAAGAGGACGGATCCAGGCTCTGCTCGGTGGTGCCCAGCAACAGAAGAGGCAACGGGCAGAAACAGGAATTCCCACCTGAACGTGAGGAAGAACTGCTTTAGTGCGCAGTGACCGCGCACTGCAACAGCTTGTCCAGGGCCAGTGTGGCGTTTCCCTCACTCCAGAGCTGACTCTGGGATGGCCGTGCTGGAGCAGGGAGGTCGGACCAGGTGTCCCGCTGTGGTCCGTTCCAGCTGCCGCACTCAGCGATTCTGCGGAGCAGTTCCTCCTCCCCGGGGCCTGCCCAGCGGAGGGCAGTGCGCGGCCACCGCCGCACGGCAGCACGGAGCCCTCACGCTCTCCGCGCGCAGCCTGGGCGATTCCTCCCAGAGCGTTTCGGCCTGCCCCCGGTCGGAGCAGCAGCCGGGGGCGCGGCAGTGGTTGGAGGCCGGTCAGCGGGGACGGGGCCGTGGCATTCCCGGGAACACGAGCGGCATTCCCGGGAACACGAGCGGCATTTCCTGGAACACCCGTGTCCGCGCTCCACGGCCCGGCTCCCGGCGGGCGGGGTCGCCATGGCGACCGGGCGCGCGGTAACGGTTCCCGCGCATGCGCACGGCGCGCGCTGACCTCACCGCGGT